>SJYA01003986.1:25032-52291 GCA_006410615.1 Neotragus moschatus | reverse complement strand
CATGACCAAAGTCACAGAATTCACAAGTGACAGCCCTAGAAATCAAACCCAGGATGCCTCTTCCCAGAACCTGAGCTTAAAAACACAGGATCCCCTCAAACAAAAGTCAAAGCTGCCATAAGTGTGCAAGTAAGCAATGCTATATCCATTGGACTCAGACAACCAGATCTTTATCTTCAAATCCCTAGATCCATCATGAGCATGAGGAAACAAATGAGAGAGCGCTTTTCCTTGACGGTGTAAAAGGTCAAGGAGATGAGGATTTGTAGTCTTTGTAGATGGGACACCCACCAGGGTTGCCTATGCATGGCAAGATTAGAAGGTATAATGTCTGTAGCATTACTTATGTTTTGCCAAAGCCTAGTAACCTCATGCATAAAATTTCTGCACTAAATAAATGGGAACCCCTTGCTTCATTCAGTTCTTCTTCATTGAATAATATAATGGCCAACGTGCTGAACTGCAAGTACCTAGCTGGCTCTGAGGCCACCTTGTGGAAACCAGAACCACTCATTGGTGATCTGCTAGGTAATGACTGGTTTATGGGTCCCTTATTTTCCTGTCACTTCAAAGTAGAATGCAGAAGACACTTATTTCATTTTACCACTTTGCAACTTAGGCTGTAAGGGAAGCTGCTGGATTTTTGCTTTGTCCTCAAATTTATTTCTCCTCTGGAAACATTAGTGACATTCGCAAGGCAGGAGCTGCAAAAATCAAAGGATCCCTTCACTACCTGTCTCAGTGACATCAAATCAAGTAATGGGGTGAAACAGATAATATGGGAAGGAGGGTATGGAGTTGGCCCAAGGAGTATGAATCAAAATGCAATGCTATCTCTCTGCCACTGGTGTCAGAAGGTGTAATGTCTGTAATGAACAGCTATGCACCATTGCTTAGTGTACTGTGAGGGCTTTCTTATAGCTCAGCTGGTAAAGAATCCACCTGCAATGCAGGAGACCTCAGTTCAATTCCTGGGTCAGGAAGATCCCCTGGAGAAGGGAAAGGCTACCCACTCCAGTATTCTGGCCTGGAGAATTCCATGAACCTTATAGTCTATTGGGTAGCAAAGTGTCGGACACGACTGAGCAATTTTCACTTTCACAATATACAATGAACCAAGGGCTTTAATAAGATAATTGTTGTTGCTTAGTTGTGTCTGACTCTTTGTGGCCCCATAGACTATAGCCTGCCGGGGTCCTCAGTTCATGGAATTCTCCAGGCAAGAATACTGGAGTGGATCACCATTCCCCTCTCTAGGGGATCTTTCCAACCCAGGGATTGAACATGTATCTCCTGTGCTGGCAGGCGGTTCTTTATCACTGAACTACCAAGGAAGCCCAGTGAAATAATAGCTCACATTTATTGAATGTAGTAACTACACCAAGCATGCGCTTTACATATATTAACTCACTTAGTCCATACAACAAAACTATGATGAAGAGGAAACTGAAGCAGAGATCTCAAGTGGTTTTTCCAAGGTTACACAGCAAGTAAATGGAAAAGTTAGGATTTGAACTCAGGTAGAAGGCAATGGCACCCCACTACAGTATTCTTGCTTGGAAAATCCCATGGATGGAGGAGCCTGGTGGGCTGCAGTCCATGGGGTCGCTAGGAGTCGGACACGACTGAGTGAATTCTCTTTCACTTTTCACTTTCATGCATTGGAGAAGGAAATGGCAACCCACTCCAGTGTTCTTGCCTGGAGAATCCCAGGGACAGGGCAGCCTGGTGGGCTGCCATCGATGGGGTCACACAGAGTCGGACACGACTGAAGTGACTTAGCAGCAGCAGCAGCAGGAGAAGGCAATGGCACCCAACTCCAGTACTCTTTCCTGGAAAAATCCCATGGACAGAGGAGCCTGGTAGGCTACAGTTCATGGGGTCGCACAGAGTTGGACACGACTGAGCGACTTCACTTTCACTTTTCACTTTCATGCATTGGAGAAGGAAATGGCAACCCACTCCAGTGTTCTTGTCTGGAGAATCCCAAGGACAAGGGAGCCTGGTGGGCTGCTGTCTACGGGGTCGCACAGAGTTGGACACAACTGAAATGACTTAGCAGCAGCAGCAGCAAAAGTCAGGCTCGAGATCTGCATTCATAGCTATACTGCCTCTCTTGACAGAGTAAATCATGAGAAATATCCTACTTTCATATACTGGATCTTGTTTGATATGTCATTCACGTATCCACATATCCATCAAACCACTCCTGAGCACCTAATGTGAATGAAGAATTATGCCAATAATGAGGAGCCTAAAAGTCAGGGGAAATATTTCTGCCCTAGTGAAACTTTGAGTCTAAAATGGGAAACAGACATTCATCTTTAAAAAATTACACCAGTAAACCACAACTGTGACAGGTGACACCAAGGAATATCTGGTTCTTTGAAAACAGGTAATAGGGGACCATGACCTTGAAGGAGGCAGTGACCCACCACTGGGAATTCTTCTCTGAAGAAGTGACAATTGAGTTGCAGTCTCACAAGGTAGGAGAAGAGCATTGCCACAGAAGGAACAGCACGTGAAAACTATTTTTTTTTTTCCTTTTCTCCCAAGCTTCTTTGACAGCTGCACTGGGCTCGTTTCTCTGGCCTCAGTTCGAATTAGATGGTTCGCTTTATCATGGTGAGACAAACATGAGAAACCTAAAAATAATGGCTTCCTTTTTTTAAAAGCAGCTGGTTGCAAAAAAGATTTCAAGCTCAGGGCTCACCACTTTTTTTCTTTTCTCTTAATGCCCAAAGATGAGTGGGGGTGTCAACGAAGACTAATTGTTCCAATTGCAGATTAATTTGCCTTTTCCTTCTGAACTGGTTCTTAAAGTTCCATGGTGACAAGGGAAGAAGGGCGAATCAGAGTGGGAGGCTCTGAGGGATGGTGGAAGGTAAGGATGCTTCCATCTATCCACTAACTTTGGAGCCTGAGCAATGAGCAGGGACCTCTTAGAATCCATTTGAACATGAGCTGCCAGCCTCACTGGAACCTGGAATCAGGCTGGTAAAGAATCTGCCTGCAATTTGGGAGACCTGGGTTCAATCCCTGGGTTAGGAAGCTCCCCTGGAGAAGGGAAAGGCTACCCACTCCAGTATTCTGGCCTGGAGAATTCCATGGACTGTAGAGTCCATGGGGTCGCAAAGAGTCAGACACAACTGAGCGACTTTCACTTTCACTTCCAGTCAAGAAAGACACATCAGGCAAACAGCCTCCCATCCTCAGTGGCCCCACACTGGCTGTGTCCCCCTGACTGGAAGGCAAAGCTGCTTCCACTCCTTATTCGCTAACTACAGAGCCCCAGAAGTACCGTGACATACAGGTCATCAAAACTAGAGCCATAGCATTCTACCCAAGTGGCCAGGAGCTGCTTTATTGATTTACTTATTTTGGCAACAAACAAAGATTAAGGATACTCTTCCTGCTTTTGAACATGAAAAGCTTAGCAATTCATATCCCAGCAGGAGCCACAGCCCTTAGGCTACAGATTTCTCCACTCTGGGCCTCAGATTCACTATCCCCACAATACAGGGAGAGTTTTATAGGCTTGGTATAAATTATCTATAAGGTTCCCTTCGGGAGAATATGAAGAACAGTAGCATCACTATTCATGGCAACCCCTATTCCTATGGATGGTTATAAACACGGAATTAGAGTGCCGAGTTTGAATCCCAGCTCCACCTCTTGCTATGTAACCCTGGGTAAGTTTTTATGAGCCTTAGTTACCTCTTCTATAAAATGTGAATCATAACATAAAGTGGGAAGTATAATAGTACTTAAAATATAAAGTTGTTTTAAGGCTTAAATGAGGTAATACATGTAGGAGAGAAACCTGACACCATTAAGCTCTCAATACTTCTTAACCATTATTCTTCATGAACCCATTTGCTTTAATGTCACAAGGATAATTAAACAGTTCAATGAGGACCACAGAAGTACCCATCTACTGTCACCTGTGATTCTCTTTGCTTACCTCAGTTACACAGGCAAGTATTAAATAATTACATTGTCCAATCCAGCATGTTTGACAGCTGTTGCTACCAGAGAAGGCAATGGCACCCCACTCCAGTACTCTTGCCTGGAGAATCCCAGGGACGGGGGAAGCCTGGTGGGCTGCCATCTATGGGGTTGCACAGAGTCGGATACGACTGAAGCGACTTAGCAACAGCAGCAGCAGCTACCAATAATCGATTCTCATACTTGTTTGGTTTTTGAGCTTGAGTTCCATAAAAATTTTGTCCTTTCTTCATTGTGAACCTTTTAAGACATTTCAAACCCTTTTTTCTCAAGTAGTTATATAATAGCTTTCTCATACTTTCATATATGTAGTTGGAGTTAAAATATGCCAATCCTGAAGGGACTTTTAGAAGTGTCATATTTCATGCACATTTTTAAACACCAAGGTTGAGGCTTTCTTCATTTTATTTAGATGCCTGGAGATCAGTGAGAAAAATCTGTGAAGACTTACTGTTGTGTTTTTTTTTTTTTCCTCCTGAATCAGTAGTGACACTGATTTATAACTTAATAGTGATTCCCTCGAGTACTTAATAACATAGATTACATCCTAATAAATCCATTTCCTGTAGGCTTAAGTGACTAACACGCTGATCTATTAGACTGGTATAATAATATAGGCAGCTTCTTCTTGGTTACTGAGAAATTTTCTAAGGAATAGGTACCTTCTAAAATAAGAGTATTAAACATTTTTCTACTGGTAGATTCTTTATACCAGTTAATTCTTACCTGAGAAAGAGAAATGCATAATTTCATATTCTCAGAATATGTTCACCATGCGTATTTTGAAGAGTAGACCCTTTTATTTTAGTCAATGTTAATTATCCTTAAAACGTTCAGGATCATTAAGAGAATTAAGATGTTTAGTACTCTTTAAATGTAGCTAGCAATGTCAAGATTCTCATTTTGCATTTTATTTTCTGGTTTCTGAATCTAGGTCAAATCTGTATGCACTGTGCATCTCCAAATGTGCTTTATCTTTTTTTTCTCAGTACTTGAGCCCTGTTATATGTTGATCAGTTTTAAAAAAATTTTAACATACAGATGATTGTACTTAGCATCTGTCAGTAACCCTGTGATTAATGACTCCAGTGTTGCCTAGCATGTCCAAGCATCATAAGGCTAGGCTAATGTTTTGATCAGGTCTGAACAGCGTGTTTAAGAGCTTCTCTTAAGGACAGCTAGAGGGTAGGAAGTAATCACATTGAACGAAGAGTCCAAGTTTTTGCAACTTGTGGTGAAATCTTTCTGAATATTGATTCCCTTTGCTAATAAGCTCAGAAGTTCAAAGCAAGGACCGGAGGCCATGGCTCCCCCTTGCCTCTTTTATACAAACTGAACTCCTCCTCCTTCTAAATGGACAGGATTATGAAACAGAATTTTTTAAAGCTATGTTACCCCCTTGACCTCTTTTCAAGAGTTTCTGTTACTAACATTAACTTAAATTCCTTCTGCCAGAACCAAGTTTTCAAATAAATTACGCTCAGATCATTCCTCCCACCTCATCTTAGTGGTATTTAAAAAATGATGCAATGTGGATAATTTCATATCTAATGGTGAAGCTTTTAAAATTCAGCCTCAGGTAAGTGAGCATTGCTCTTGATGAGTAGCAAGTAGGTGTGGCAACTGGTTGCTAAGCCTACAGAGAGTATCAGGCATTGGTAACTCAGATACTAAGGCAATGTGAAGGTTTGCTCATCTCTTGCTCCTTACAGAAGCAGAAAGAAGCTCCACTGCACCCCAGAGAGTCGGGGGCCAGTATCTCACTATATGGTAGGTACATGAAAGTCTACGTCAAATAATCAATGAAAAAAAATGAATGCCTATTTTGTTCTTAGTCACATCAAAGAAAGAAAGCCCACAACTCCCCCCTACCCAGCCCTCCACATGCCTTGGTGCCACTCCAGAAACAAACATTGTCGTCATGAGTTCTCATTTATTCCTCAGAAAGAAGGACTGTATACGCCCAGTGACTAAAAACATCAGTGTATTTATGAAACCTTAATCAAATTGAAGGCTTCCCAGGTGGTGCTGAAAGTGAAAGAAAGTGAAAGTGTTAGTCATTCAGTCCTGTCTGACTCTTTGCGACCCCATGGACTGTAGCCCACCAGGCTTCTCAGTCCATGGAACTCTCCAGGTAAGAATACTAGAGTGGGTTGCCATGCCCCTCTCCAGGGGCTCTTCCTGACCCAGGGACTGAACTCAGATCTCCTCATTGCAGGCAGATTCTTTACCTTCTGAGCCACCAGGGAAGTCTACCCAGGTGGTGATAGTGGTAAAGAACCCATCTGCCAACGCAGGTTCTATTCCTGGGTCAAGAAGATCCCCTGGAGAAGGAAATGACAACTCAGTCCAGTATTCTTGCCTGGAGAATTCCATGTACATAGGAGCCTGTGGGACTATAGTCCACAGGGTCGCAGAGTAGGACGTGATTGAAGCCACTTAGCATGCGTGCATGCAATCAAACTAAAGGCTTAAAAAGATGCCACTAGATTGACCATGTAAGAGACCACTGGTTACTTTGAAAAGAGCAGCTCCAGTGGAGTGGTGAAGGCAGAAACCACCCTGCAGTGGGGTGAGGCAGGTGGGGGGGAAGGCAACAGAGGCAAGAAATGTAGGCCACTCTTTTAAGAAGGTGAAGGTGAAGTCGCTCAGTTGTGTCTGACTCTTTGTGACCCCATGGACTGTAACCTACTAGGCTTCTCCATCCATGGGATTCTCTAGGCAAGAATACTGGAGTGGATTGCCATTTCCTTCTCCAGGGGATCTTCCTGGCGCAGGGATCCAACCCAGGTCTTCCGCACTGGAGGCAAATGCTTTAACCTCTGAGCCACCAGGGAAGCCATTTGCTGGCAAATGGAAGGATGGAGACAGAGAATAGCAGCTTTAGGGAGATAACTATTCCCCATAATCTCCCTAAGAGACAAGGGCATTTTTAGGGAAGGCATTTATTTTATTTGGACAAAGTTCTGTGGCTTCTTCGCCAAGGGTAAATCAGTTATGGAATCAGAAAGGTTGGGAAAAAGAACAAATAAAATCAGAAGGTTGTTCCAAAGAGCAGTTGAAGGCTAGTCTTGTCCTTGGAGGCAAGAGTGAGGCACACATCATCCTTTGAGGGGATACAGATGGGGAAAGAATACGTTGGAACCCAGAGAAATGTTGACTTCCCTGATAGCTCAGTTGGTAAAGAATCCGCCTGCAATGCAGGAGACCCCAGTTTGATTCCTAGGTTGGGAAGATCCGCTGGGGAAGGGATAGGCTACCCACTCCAGTATTCTTGGGCTTCCCTTGTGGCTCAGATGGTAAAGAATCCACCTGCAAAGCTCAGGAGATCCTGGTTCGATTCCTGGGTTGGGAAAATTCCCTGAAGAAAGGAAAGGCTACACACTCCAGTAGTCCATGGGGTCGCAAAGAGTTGGACATGTTTGAGCGACTTTCACATTTCAGAGAAATGCTGAGAGGTAGAGGTAGTGACATGGATGTGTTAAGGACATAGTAAAACGATTCAGGATTGAAAAGAAGAGATGGGCTGTGACTTCAATGGTTTGGCAACAGTGGTTATTAGTAGCGAACAAAAGGCCTTCTTGTCTCCTGATAAAGATCAGTCAAGGGGGCACTTGAAGTCTTTTCTTAACCACTGGTACCAGTAAGAGTAAGGGTCTGGCCTCTAATGAAAGCAAATGCTATCTGACCAGACCCCATTCTCCAAGTTTTGGCTGCAAGAGTCTCTATAGAGACAAATGACCTGGTGGAGCAAGCAGCCTACCTGCTATGTTTTGCAGGAAAAACTAGATTATTTTTTAGCCCATGGGGCTGATCAGTTCTAAAACTGTCTTCTTGTCAGTGGAGAGGGAAGGGTCTGCCTGATTTACATGAAGAGTAAATCCTGATTAATAAGTGAGGTCAAGTGGGAAGTTATTAGAAGTCTCTCTGGGGGAATTCTCTGGTTGTCTGGTGGTTAGAACTTGGCACTCTCACTGCTGGGGCCCTGGGTTCAATCCCTGATGAGGGAATTAATATCCTACAAGCTGCGCCCTGTTGCTGTGGCCAAAAAAATTTCTCTGGCTTCCTGGAAAGTTTTAAAGCCAGGCTCAGATCATTCCAAATTCCTTGTCTCTTGCCCCATATTCTAAAGCCTCACCACTGTGTGTGGACTATGTCGCCTCCCTGCCTGTTTACTCAGAAAATTCTCCTCTACAGATAGCCACTCTGTCTGAATTTCCAAGTTTAACCACTTATTTGGGTTAAGGCCATGTTTTATAAACATCTATCAAAATGAGAGGGATCACCTAGCAATACATGGGTACTACGTGAAAGAAAGTGAAAGTAAAAGTGAAGTCACTCAGTCACGTCTGACTTTTTGTGACCCTCATGGACTATAACCCACCAGGCTCCTCTGTCCATGGGATTTTCCAGGCAAGAGTACTGGAGTGGGGTGCCATTGCCTTCTTCAATACATTTGTATGGAGCTCAGTGTCAGATTAGTTCGCTATTACCTTGGGAGCATGGACCTTAAGAAAATGAAGCACCACAGAGGTATGGAAGAAGTAGGATACGATGTGCTGCCAGGAACCCAGATTAGAAAGTGGCAATACAGTGTGGGAAAAATCAGGGCACTGGATTCTGAAGTAGCTCTCATCTAGAGTGTCGGGAAAAGGGTTTAGTGGCCTTCTAGAAGACAACTTTTACCCATTATATATTTTTCCTAGGTCCAGTATGAGGTCCTGCAAGATATTATTTCTATGAGAGCACACGGAAAATCATTCACGCTCCTGCTGTCACTAACATATTTCAGGTTACTGTTTGAATGGAAACAAAGCAATGCTGTGATAGCCCCATGGAGAAAGATGAGTTAGTTCAAAAGTCTCAACCCCAAAACTACCTCAATTCAGGCTCAGGCCCAAAGAGATATTCAAAAGGCCAGGGAAGGTTCACTGCCAAAAGTTCTTGCCCTGACCCACAATGACAAAGATCATTTTCTCCCTGGGTAAGACCTGTCAATTTCCAGTGGAGTAGATGCCTTAGGATGCATATACACCTGGCAGGGGGAACACACTTACTTCACCATATGTTGTGATTTTAATGATTGAGATGAAAGCCTATTCTGGGAGAAATGTTTTCTTTTTTTCAAAATGGAAATATCTGGAACTTCCTTGGTTAATCAGTGAAGTCAAATGGGAAGTTACTAGAAGTCTCTCTGGAGGACTTCCCTAGTGGTCCAGTGGGTTAAGACTCTGAACTTCCACTACAGAGGGCGAGAGTTCAATCCCTGGTTGGGGAACTAATATTCCACATGCCACTTGGTATGTACAAAAAAATAGAAATATATTGCTCCTATGATTATAGAAGTAATACATGTTCTCTGCAAACACTCAAATAATACAAACGTGTGTGTGTGTGTGTGTGTGTGTGTGCACGCATGCATGCACTAAGTTGCTTCACTTGTGTCCCACTCTATGGGATCCTATGGACTGTAGCCTGCCAAGCTCCTCTGTCCACGGGATTTTCTAGGCAAGAATGCTGGAGCTGGTTTCCATTTTCTCCTCCTCTAGGGGACCTTTCCAATCCAGGGACTGAACCCCTGTCCCTTGCTTGGCAGGCAGATTCTTTACCACTAGCGCCACCTGGTGGTGTCACATCTCCATAGAGAAAAAGTTGTGTATAACCGTCCAGATTTTATTAAAACCTATAGAATCACTTCATGTACGCTATTTTGTACCTTAAATTTTTTCACTCCACAATATGTCATAGACATTATGGAGAAATAAGCTCCTAACAAACCTACCCTCCTGCATATAATAATGATAAACTCCGAAACAAACCATAAATAAACCACTTCCTGTTCGTGATGGACAGGGAGGTCGGGCGTGCTGCGATTCAAGGGGTCTCAAAGAGTCGGACACGACTGAGCGACTGAACTGATCTGAACTGAACTGAACTGAGAGACCCAAGTTAGGACACTGAAAGATGAACTCCCCAGGTCGGTAGGTGCCCAATATGTTACTGGAGATCAGCAGAAAAATAACTCCAGAAAGAATGAAGAGACAGAGCCAAGGCAAAAACACCACCCAGTTATGGATGTCACTGGTGATGGAAGCAAGGTTCAATGCTGTAAACAACAATATTGCATAGGAAACTAGAATTCTAGGTCCATGAACCAAGGCAAATAGGAAGTGGTCAAACAGGAGATGGCAAGAGTGAACGTTGACAATTTAGGAATCAGCAAACTAAAATGGACTGGAATGGGGGAATCTAACTCAGATGACCATTATATCTACTACTGTGGGCAGGAATCCCTTAGAAGTGGGGTAGCCATCATAGTCAACGTTGACAATTTAGGAATCAGCAAACTAAAATGGACTGGAATGGGGGAATCTAACTCAGATGACCATTATATCTACTACTGTGGGCAGGAATCCCTTAGAAGTGGGGTAGCCATCATAGTCAACAAGAGAGTCTGAAATGCATTACTTAGATGCAATCTAAAAACGAAAGAATGATCTCTGTTCGTTTCCGATGCAAACCATTCAATATTATGGTAATCCAAGTCTATACCCCAACAAGTAATGCTGAAGAAGCTGAAGTTGAACGGTTCTATGAAGATGTACAAGACCTTTGAGAACTAACACCCAAAAAAGATGTCCTTTTCATTATAGGGGGCTGGAATGCAAAAGTAGGAAGTCAAGAAACACCTGGAGTAACAGGCAAATTTGGCCTTGGAGTACAGAATGAAGCAGGGCAAAGGCTAATAGAGTTCTGTCAACAAAATGCACTGGTCATCGCAAATACCCTCTTCCAACAACGCAAGAGAAGGTTTTACACGTGGACATCACCAGATGGTCAACACTGAAATCAGATTGACTATATTCTTTGCAGCCAAAGATAGAGAAACTCTATATAGTCAGCAAAAACAAGACCAGGAACTCACTCTGGTTAAGATCATGAACTCCTTATTGCCAAATTCAGACTTAAATTGAAGAAAATAGGGAAAACCACAAGACCATTCAGGTATGACTTAAACCAAATCCTTTATGATTATACAGTAGAAGTGAGAAATAGATTTAAGGGACAAGATCTTATAGACAGAGTGCCTGATGAATTATAGACGGAGGTTCATGACATTATACAGGAGACAGAAATCAAGACCATCCCCAAGGAAAAAAAATGCAAAAAAAAGCAAAAGGGCTGTCTGAGGAGGCCTTACAAATAGCTGTGCAAAGAAGAGAAGCAAAAAACAAAGGAGAAAAGGAAAGATGTACCTATCTGAATGCAGAGTTCCAAAGAAAAGCAAGGAGAGATAAGAAAGCCTTCCTCAGTGATCAGTGCAAAGAAATAGAGGAAAACAATAGAATGGGAAAAACTAGAAATCTCTTCAAGAAAATTAGAGATACCAAGGGAATATTTCATGCAAAGATGGGCTCGATAAAGGACAGAAATGGTATGGATATAACAGAAGCAGAAGATATTAAGAAGAGGTGGCAAGAATACACAGAAGAACTGTACAAAAAAGATCTTCACGACCCAGATAATCACGATGGTGTGATCACTCACCTAGAGCCAGACATCCTAGAATGTGAAGTCAAGTGGGCCTTAGAAAGCATCACTACGAACAAAGCTAGTGGAGGTGATGGAATTCCAGTTGAGCTATTTCAAATCCTGAAAGATGATGCTGTGAAAGTGCTGCACTCAATATGCCAGCAAGTTTGGAAAACTCAGCAGTGGCCACAGGACTGGAAAAGGTCAGTTTTCATTCCAATTCCAAAGAAACACAATGCAAAGAATACTCAAACTATCGCACAATTGCACTCATCTCACATGCTAGTAAAGTAATACTCAAAATTCTCCAAGCCAGGCTTCAGTAATACGTGAACNGACTGGCGTGAAATGGTACCTCATTGTGGTTTTGATCTGCATTTCTCTAATAATGAGCAATATTGAGCATCTTTTCATGTGTTTGTTAGCCATCTGTATATCTTCTTTGGAGAAATTTCTGTTTAGTTCTTTGGCCCATTTTTTGATTGGGTTGTTTATTTTTCTGGAATTGATCTAGAGGAGTTGCTTGTATAATATCTTACATGATGAATAAGCTGGAAATAAATTATAAATATTGGATAAAGGTATTCCTCTTCTTAGATTTTTTGCAATTTTAGCAGTAACTCCAATGCCTTCACTCAAAGGAGTGACTAAAAATCAGGTTGTTTTATGGAATAACAGAGTGCTTAAACCTTTAGTGCTTCAGCCAGAGTACACAGGTTTGAATTCCAGCTCTTTAAACTCCCTGGTTGTGTGGCTCCAAGCATGTTACTTAACTGTTTCTATGCCTTAGTTTCCTTATCTTCAAAGGTACATAGTAAATATCAGTACAAGTAAGCTGTTCAGTTCAGTCACTCAGTCAAGTCCAACTCTCTGTGACCCAATGGACTGCAGCATGTCAGGCTTCCCTGTCTATCACCAATGCACAGAGCATACCCAAACTCATGTTCATTGAGTCGGTGATGATATCCAACCATCTCATCCTCTGTCATCCCCTTTTCCTTCCATGTTCAATCTTTCCCAGCATCAGGGTCTTTTCCAATGAGTTAGTTCTTCATAGCAGGTGGCCAAAATATTGGAGTTTCAGCTTCAGCATCAGTCCTTCCAAAGTAAGCTGTTACTACCTAGCATATACTTCTTGAATATCTATCATGAACCTGATCCTTTGACAGAACATGGGAGACTTTTGGCAGAAATATCTATGGGCCAATCAGGAATCCCACCACCTTTTCCACTAGGATCAGCAGGGCCAAGGTGCACTTGCTTTCTTCTGACTGTACTGAACTATAAGAAACACCTATGATACACTTTTGTCCTAGATGCATAATTTAACTAGATTGCTCTTTTGTTATAGTGCCACTACCTTATGCTGACTTCCAATCCTCTACACTGCCTCCATAATAAAATCTATGGAATCTCCACGGCCCTTTTGTTCTTAAGAGAAAATTTTTATAATCCAAATTATTGATCTACCAAACATACAGTGTCCATTAATTCATTCAATAGATAATTAATAATCACTGTGTTCTTGGTAAGGTAAGAATGGCAAATGTAATGATGAAGATATATTATTGCCCTCTTCTCAAAACACTAAAAATATACTTACCATGTGATCCAGCAATTCCACTCCTGGGTGTATATCCAAATATCCAAAAACACTAATTTGAAGAGATTCATGCACTCCAATGTTCATAGGGGCACTATTTACAATAACCAAGATATGGAAGCAACCTAAGTTGCTTTCAATAGNTATTATTGCCCTCTTCTCAAAACACTAAAAATATACTTACCATGTGATCCAGCAATTCCACTCCTGGGTGTATATCCAAATATCCAAAAACACTAATTTGAAGAGATTCATGCACTCCAATGTTCATAGGGGCACTATTTACAATAACCAAGATATGGAAGCAACCTAAGTTGCTTTCAATAGATGAATGGATGAAGGAGATGTGAGATATTACACACACACACACACACACACACACACACACACACACACACGCATACACACACACAATGGAATACTACTTGGCCATAAAAAAGAACAAAATTTTGCCACTTGCAACTCATATGTGGAATGCAAAAAACAACAAACTAGTGAATGTAACAAAAAAAGCAGTAGACTCACAGATATAGACAACAGACTAGTAGTTACCAGTGGGGAGGTGGGGGAGAAGCATTGTAGGGGTGAGGGAAGGGAAGATGCAAACTATTCAGTGTAAGATAGGCTGCAAGGATGTATTTGTATTAATACAACATGGGGACTATAAACAATATTTTGTGATAACCATAAATGCAGTGTAACCTTTAAAATTGGTCAAAAAAATTTTAAGTTGTTCTATTAATTCCCCTAATAAGTTCACAGGTTTGTGGGGGAGACAGGGACCCCTCAAACAACACACTCTGCCTGGGAAAGATCTGCTGGCTTTTCTCTCAAGGAACATATGTTCCTGCAAAACCAAATATTCCCTGACTACCAAATAAACTTCATAGAGAGAACTGAGGTCTGAAAGCACATGAAAGAATGAGAAGGACAGAGTGAGTTTTGATTGATTCTCTTTCATACAAAACTACTTGAGTTCCTGAAGAAAAAAAAGTGAACACAGTAAAATCCAATTCCTATAGGAATAGGCACTACTAAAGTGAAAAGTGAATTCGCTCAGTCATGTCTGCCTCTTTGCGACCCCATGAATTATAGCCTGCCAGGCTCCTCTATCCATGGGATTTTCCAGGCAAGAATACTGGAGTGGGTTGTCATTTCCCTCTCCATCTTTTCTTGAATACTTCCTTGCCTGCCTCCTGCACCTCCCCCTGAAAGACTCCACCCATTATAGCTATTCTTTCCTGAATAGAGTGTTCTTTGTCTAGCAATTGTCCCAGCATGCACTTTCCTCTGAACTCTATCTGCTGTCAGTCTGTAATTAGACACTACATAAAGATTACTGGAAAACAACACAAGTGATACTAACCCAGTCAACACTTCTCAGGGAGTGGAAGCACGCTATTATCCAAAAACAACAGAGGAAGCCAAGCCCAAATCTAATCTCTCCCTAGCACACTTTGGAAACCCGCACCTACTATATCTGCTCAAAGACAAATCTCTCTGGGGTAGGCCCTTTCCTTAGCATGGCACCTAGAGCCTTCCATGGTACCAGTTCCTATGTACCCTTGTCTTTTTGAATACACACACACAACTACATACACACATACACCATTTGGATGAAGAGGCAGAAAATACCTCATAGTCCCACAGCTGCTGGTACCAGGATCAGGACTAGGACTATGCACTTTCAGCAGCAATTAGTGATGGGCTCAGTGAATATATGGCAACCCACTCCAGTATTCTTGCCTGAAAAATCCCATAGATAGAGGAACCTGGTGGGCTACAGTCCAAAAGGTCACACACAGTCAGACACGACTGAGCGACTGAGTACACACCTGCAAAACGACGACTCAGCCCCTATAGTGAAAAAGTGTCAGGGAAAAGATCTGAGCCGGGACTTGGAGCACGTGTGTGCTGTCACTCAGTATGGTCCAACTGCTTGCGAGTCCTGGACCATAGCCCACCAGGCTCCTCTGTCCATGGGATTTTCCAGGCAATAGGTTAAAAGCAACAAGAAGAGCATTCCAGTCATATCACTGGGGGGAAAGAACCATAGGAAGGCCCCCAGGAAGGCAGGCATAAAACATCTTTGGGAGACAGCAAACAACTCAGTGTGATTGTAGGACTGGGTGCAATAAAAGTTGTGATAGAAGTGAAGGCTGGTGTGCCACATGGATAACAGCACTGTGCATGGGCATTGGTGCTAGCCTGCCTAGCTGTGAGCTTTAGCTCCTGTGTATTCCTGGCAACATTACCATATCATCATGCATCAGTCTCAGCTTGAGAATAGGGGCAAAAACAGAACAGTCATACTGTTGTTTTGAGAATTCAATGAGTTAATACATAGAAACTTGAGACCATGACTGGCACACAGAAAGTACTCACCAGATGTTAGCTGTTACCATTACTGTGGAGGCAGATCATAGTGAAAGTGAAAGTGAAGTCACTCAGTCGTGTCCAACTCTTTGTGACCCCATGGACTTTAGCCCACCAGGCTCCTCCCTCCATGGGATTGTTCCCTGGTGGCTCAGAGGTTAAAGCATCTGCCTGGAATGCAGGAGAAACAAGTTTGACCCCTGGGCTGGGAAGATCCCCTGGAGAATGAAATGGCAACCCACTCCAGTACTCTTGCCTGGAGGATCCCATGGAGGGAGGCAGATCATAAATGGCAGTTTAAGAGTATGGGATCAGGTACAGTCTTGTCCTCAGCCTCTTCTTCCTTTCCAGTGACTGAAACTATTTTCTGGGGGTCTCTTACTCCAAGATACATGCTCAACTCTGCCTCAGGCTCTCAGATTTACCCTGACCACAGACCAGAGGAATATTTGCCCAGGACTTTTCTTTTGATCACCCTTTGCTGATGGGCCATCCCTGATCTCAGGTTCCAGCTCTTAAAACTAGTCATTCATATCACTCATGAGACCCAGTTGCCCTCATGATTCTTCCTAAATTCTTACTACTGACATTTTCCCCTTACCTTAAGTCCCAGTTCAGGTAACCTTCACAGCTCTTCCATCCTTCGAATACTAGAGTACTGCTTAACTATTGCTGGTTTCCTCCTTCCCAAGGACGGTAGTCCTAATCCCAAGCTCTAGTCCAGTCCATGTTAGGTCTTGTTACCTCTTATTTCCTTTATGCTGGCCAACACTCAGCCTGCCTATACCTTCAGCTTCTGCACCTGGATCACTGTCACCATGCTTCACCCACCCGTCACGAAATCTACTACTTTCCACCGAAGTCCTTGACACAGAAGACATGTCAGGATTACCACCTGCCAAGCCCTGCCATGCTGATTTCTGCCTTCAGTTCAGTCACTCAGTCATGTCTGACTCTTTGTGACCCCATGGACTGCAGCATGCCAGGCCTCCCTGTCCATTACCAACTCCCAGAGTTTACTCAAACTCATGTCCACCAAGTCAGTGATGCCATCCAACCATATCATCCCTATGTCATCCCCTTCTCCTCCTGCCTTCAATCTTTCCCAGCATCAGGGTCTTTTCCAATGAGTCCATTCTTTGCATCAGGTGGCCAAAGTATTGGAACTTCAGCTTCAGCATCAGTCCTTCCAATGAATATTCAGTAATGATTTCCTTTAGGATTAACAGGTTTGATCTCCTTGCAGTCCAAGGGCCTGTCAAAAGTCTTCTCCAACACCATAGTTCAAAAGCATCAATTCTTCAGCATTCAGCTTTCTTTATGGTCCAACTCTCACATCCATACATGACTACTGGAAAAACCATAGCTTTGACTAGATGGACATTTGTTGGCAAAGTAATGTCTCTGCTTTTTAATATGCTGTCTAGGCTGGTCACAGCTTTTCTTCCAAGCAGCAAGCCTCTTTTAATTTCATGGCTGCAATCACCATCTGAAGTGATTTCAGAGCCCCCAAAATAAAGTCTCTCACTGTTTCCATTGTTTTCCCATGTATTTGCCAGGAAGTGATGGGACCAGATGCCATGATCTTCATTTTTTGCATGTTGTGTTCTGTCTACTGGATGTTAATTACTTCCATCACCTGCATTCTATGCCCCCCAGGGTGTTCTCCTACCCTTGATGACAGAACAGGCAGGAATAGATCAAGCAAGACTGCCAATGCTGCTCTAAGGAACTTGAACTTGTTCCTAGAGACCAGTTGTGTCTAGCACTTTTGGTTTATCATTCCCTTGACAGCAAAGAACTTGAGCATGTAACTCAAAGAATTTTATCATGTAAATCACACATTATATAGGTATTCCTGTACTAATATATTATGGACATGATAGCACAAATAAAAAATCAATCAATGAATAAAACCTAATATAAATAGAAACTCTAATATTTTCTCTTCACAGAGCTTGTATACCTTAGAAATGTCCCTGTGGAAGGCAGAGTGTGCATTATGGCTTGAAGGAAGCAAACAGGGAGACTAGCTGAACGGCTGATCCAGGTAAGCGGTAACAGTGCCCTGATTTCTGGGCTGTGGTATAAGGAATGAAACACAGACATGAAATAAAATGTGAATAAACCTCTCGAGCAGCTCACAATCAAGTGGAAGAGAGAGATAGGCAAAACAACATTATCTGAGAAAAATGTTGTAATCAGTTCCATCATTACTGCTGGGCAAGAGGAGACCTGATCTATGCCATATGCTTTAGAAGATTGTGTAAAACACACACACACACACACACACACACACACAGTGTTTATTAAAGAATACATAGCTGCCACAGCTAGGCTTCCCTGGTGGCTCAGCGGTAAAGAATTCACCTGCCAATGCAGGAGACAGAGTTTAATCCACGATTTAGGAAGATCCTGTGGAGAAGGAAATGAAAACCCACTCCAATATTCTTTTTTAAATTAATTAATTTATTTTAATTGGAAGGTAACTACTTTACAATACTGTGGTACTTTTTGCCATATATTGACATGAATCAGGCACAGGTGTACATGTTTCTCCCCATCCCGAGAACACCTCCGACCTCCTTCCACATCCAATTCCTCTAAGTTGTCCCAGTGCAACAGCATTGAGTGCCCTGTTTCATGCATCGAACTTGGACTGGTGATCTGTTTCACATATGGTAATATACATGTTTAAATGCTATTCTCTCAAATCATCCCACCCTCACCTTCTTCCACAGAGTGCAAAAGTCTGTCCTTTATATCTCTTTCTCTTTTGCTGTCTCACATATACAATGATCACTAACATCTTTCTAAATTCCATATATATGCATTAATATACTGTATTGGTGTTTTTCTTTCTGACTTACTTCACTCTGTATAATAGGCTCCAGTTTTATCCACCTCATTAAAACCGATTCAAATGCATTCTTTTTAATAGCTGAGTAATATTCCTTTGTGTATATGTCCCACAGCTTTCTTATCCATTCATCTGCTGAGGAACATCTATGTTGCTTCCATGCCCTAGCTATTGTAAACAGTGCTGCAATGAACATTGGGTTACATGTGTCTCTTTCAATTCAGCTTTCCTCAGTGTGTATGCCTAGCAGTGGGATTGCTAGATCTTATGGCAGTTCTATTTCCAGTTTTTTAAGGAATCTCCACGCTGTTCTCCATAGTGGCTGTACTAGTTTGCACTCCCACCAACAGTGTAACAGGTTTCCCTTTTCTTCACACCCTCTCCAGCATTCATTGTTTGCAGTTTTAATGGCAGCCATTCTGACCAGCATGAGATGGTACCTCACTGTAGTTCTGATTTGCATTTCTCTGAGAATGAGTGATGTTAAGCATCTTTTCATGTGTTAGTCAGCCATCTGAATGTCTTCCTTGAAGAAATGTCTGTTTAGTTCTTTGGCCCATTTTTTGATTGGGTTATTCATTTTTCTGGTATTGAGCTACATGAGCTGTTTGTTTATTTTTGAGATTAATTCTTTGTCAGTTGCTTCATTTGCTATTATTTTCTCCCACTGTGAAGGCTATCTTTTCACCTTACTTATATTTTCCTTCTCTGTGCAAAAGCTTTTAAGTTTAATTAGGTCCCATTTGATTATTTTTGCTTTTATTTCCATTACTCTGGAAGGTGGGTCATAGAGGATCTTGCTGTGACTTATGTCAGAGAACATTTTGCCTATGTTTTCCTCTAGGAGTTTTATAGTCTCTGGTCTTACACTTAGGTCTTTAATCCATTTTGAGTTTATTTTTGTGTATGGTGTTAGAAAGTGTTCTAGTTTCATTCTTTTACAAGCGGTTGACCAGTTTTCCCAGCACCACTTGTTAAAGCAACTGTCTTTGCTCCATTGTATATTTTTGCCTCCTTTGTCAAAGATAAGGTGTCCATAGGTGCATGGATTTATCTGTGGGCTTTCTATTTCATTCCATTGATCTATGTTTCTTTGTGCCAGTACCATACTGTCTTGATGACTGTGGCTTTGTAGTATAGTCTGAAGTCAGGCAGGTTGACTCCTCTAGTTCCATTCTTCTTCCTCAAGATTGCTTTGGCTATTTGAGGTGTTTTGTATTTCCATACAAATTGTGAAATTATTTGTTCTAGTTCTCTGGAAAATACCATTGGTAGCTTGATAGAGATTACATTGAATCTATAGATTGCCTTGGGTAGTATACTCATTTTCATGATATTCATTCTTCTGATCAATGAACATGTTATATTTCTCCATCTATTTGTATCATCTTTGATTTCTTTCATCAATGTTTTATAGTTTTCTATATACAGGTCTTTTGCTTTTCAGGTAGATTTATTCCCAAGTATTTTATTCTTTTTGTTGAAATGGTGAATGTGATTGTTTCCTTAATTTCCCTTTCTGTTTTCTAATTGTTAGTCTATAGGAATGCAAGGGATTTCTGCACATTAACTTTATATCCTGAAAATTTAGTATAATCATTGATTAGCTCTAGTAATTTTCTGGTGGAGTCTTTAGGGTTTTCTATGTGGATCATGTCATCTGCAAACAGTGAGAGTTATACTTCTTTTCCAATCTGGAGTCCTCTTATTTCTTTTTCTTCTTTGATTGCTGTGGCTAAAACTTCCAAAGCTATGTTGAATAGTAGTCATGGGCTGTAGCAGAGAGTGGTCACCCTTGACTTATTCCTGACTTTAAGGGAAATGCTTTCAATTTTTTGCCATTGAGGATAATGTTTGCTGTGGGTTTATCATATATGGCTTTTATTATGTTGAGGTATGTTCCTTTTGTGCCTACTTTCTGGAGAGTTTTTATCATAAATGGATGTTGAATTTTGTCAGAGACTTTCTCTGCATCTATTGAGATAATCATATGGTGTTTATCCTTCAATTTGTTAACATGGTGTATCACACTGATTGATTTGTGAATATTGAGGAATCCCTTGCATCCCTGGGATAAAGCCCACTTGGTCAAATGTATGATCTTTTTAACATGTTGCTGGATTCTATTTGCTAGAATTTCATTAAGGATTTTTGTATCTATGTTCATCAGTGATATTGGCTTGTAGTTTTCTTTTTTGTGGCATCTTTGTCTGGTTTTTGTATTAGGGTGATGGTGGCCTCATAGAAAGAGTTTGGGAGTTTACCTTCCTCTGCAATTTTCTGGAAGAGTTTGAGTAGGATAGGTGTTAGCTCTTCTCTAAAGTTTTGATAGAATTCAGCTGTGAAGCCATCTGGTCCTGGGCTCTTGTTTGTCAGAAGATTTTTTATTACAGTTTTGATTTCTGTGCTTGTGATGGATCTGTTAAGATTTTCTATTTCTTCCTGGTTCCGTTTTGGAAGGTTATATTTTTCTAAGAATTTGTTCATTTCTTCCAAGTTGTCCATTTTTTTGGCATATAGTTGCTGATAGTAATCTATTATGATCCTTTGTATTTCTGTGTTGTCTGTGGTGATTTCTCCACTTTCATTTTTAATTTTGCTGATTTTATTCTTTTCCCTTTTTTTCTTGATGAATCTGGGAATGGTTCATCTATTTTATTTATCTTCTCAAAGAACCAGGTTTTAGTTTTGTTGATTTTTGCTGTAGTCTCCTTTGTTTCTTTTTCATTTATTTCTGCCCTAATTTTTATGTCTTTCCTTTTATGAAACCTAGGGTTCTTCATTTTCCAACTCCTTTAGGTGTAAAATTAGGTTACTTATTTGATTTTTCTCTTGTTTCTTGAGGTAAGCTTGTATTGCTTATGAACCGTCCCCTTAGCACTGCTTTTACTGAATCCCATAGGTTTTGGGTTGTCGTGTTTTCACTTTTATTTGTTTCTATGCATATTTTGATTTCCTTTTTGACTTCTTCCATAATTTGTTGGTTATTCAGTAGCGTGTTATTTAGCCTCCATATGTTTGCATTTTTAATAGTTTTTTCCTTGTAGTTGACATCTAATCTTACTGCATTGTGATCAGAAAATCTGCTTGAAGTGATTTCAATTTTTTTGAATTTGCTAAGGCTATATTTATGGCCCAGGATGTGATCTATCTTGGAGAATTTTACATATGCACTTGAGATAAAGGTGAAACTCATTGTTTGGGTGAAATGTCCTATAGATATCAATTAGGTCTAGCTGGTCCATCGTATCATTTAAAGTTTGTGTTTCTTTGCTAATTTTCTGTTTGGTAGATCTATCCATAGGTGTGAGTGGGGTATTAAATTCTCCCACTATTATTGTGTTACTGTTAATTTCCCCTTTCATACTTGTTAGCATTTGCCTTATGTATTAAGGTGCTCCTATGTTGGGTGCATATATGATTGTTATATCTTCTTCTTGGAGTGATCCTTTCATCATTATGTAGTTTCCTAAGAAGGAAATGTCTCTTTTCACGGACTTTATTTCAAAGTCATTTTATCTGATACACCTGCTTTCTTTTGGTCTCTATTTGCATGAATTATCTTTTTCTAGCCCTTCACTTTCAGACTGTATGTGTCCCTTGGTTTGAGGTGGGTCTGTTTTAGACAGCATATTTGGGGTCTTGTTTTTGTATCCATTCAGCCAGTCTTTGTCTTTTCACTGGGACATTCAACCCATTTATATTTAAGGTAATTATTGATAAGTATGATCCCCTTGCCATTTACTTTGCTGTTTTGGGTTTGAGTTTATAAACCTTTTCTGTGTTTCGTGTCTAGAGAAGATCCTTTAGCATTTGTTGAAGAGTTGGTTTGGTGGTGGTGAATTCTCTCAGCTTTTGTTTGTCTGTAAAGATTTTGATTTCCCCTTCATATTTGAATGATATCTTTGCTGGGTATAGTAATTTAGTTGTAGGTTTTTTTCTCTTTCATCACTTTATGTCCTGCCATTCCCTTCTGGCCTGAAGAGTCTCTATTGCAAGATCAGCTATTATCCTTATGGGCATCCGTTTGAATGTTGTTTGTTGCTTTTCCCTTGATGCTTTTAATATTTGGTCTCTGTCTTTGATCTTCATTAGTTTGATTAATATGTGTCTTGTGGTGTTTCACCTTGGATTTATCCTGTTTGTGGCTCTCTGGGTTTCTTGGACTTGGGTGACTATTTCCTTCCCCATTTTAGGCAAGTTTTCAACTATTATCTCCTCAAGTATTTTCTCATGATCTTTCTTTTTGTCTTCTTCCGGGACTCCTATGATTCAAATGTTGGGGCATTTAATATTGTCCCAGAGGTCTCTGAGGTTGTTCTCATTTCTTTTCATTCTTTTTTCCTCTCTGCTTCATTTACTCCCACCATTATATCTTCCACCTCACTTATCCTATCTTCTGTCTCCATTATTCTACTGTTGGTCCCCTCCAGAGTACTTTTGATTTTAGTTACTACATTATTCATTATTGACTGACTGTCTATTTCTTCTAGGTCCTTGATGAACATTTCTTGCATCTTCTCAATCCTTGTCTCTAGTCTATTTACCTGTAACTCCATTTTGTTTTCAAGATTTTGGATCATCTTTACTATCATTATTCTGAATTTTTTCAGGTAGACTCCTTATCTCCTCTTATTTTGTTTGGTTGGGTGGGCATTTATCATGTTCCTTTACCTGCTGAATATTTCTCTGCCTTTTTACCCACTCCAGTATTCTTGCCTAGGAAATTCCATGGACAGAGGGGCCGGGCAGGCTACAGTCCTTGGGGTCACAAAGAGTAAGACATAACTGAGAAACTAAACAACAATCTGCTTCTGTCACTCCAGATTCAAGACTCAGCACTGTCATGGCTCAATCCATAACCCTAAATATCCACATTCATGATTACTGCTGTTCAACCAGTGATTTCTGTATCACTTTCCCTATGTTCTCAAAACAAAAGGTAGCCAAGTCTTAATGCAATCAGGCTTGGAGGTTGCACATCTGCCAAGTTTGAAGACTGACAGTGTCTTAGCATATGACAAGGATATGGGATGGACAAACATGCTAGAAAGAAAAAAAAAAAGAGCCTGCAGCTCCACTGAGGTCCTCTCCAGGCCCCAAGGCTGCTGTGGCTGCCGTTCTTCCCTGCCCTTGTCCTCTGCCTTGTCCTTGCTCTTCTTATGCTTGTTCTTCTTTGCCTTTTCTTCCTCCTCTCTGCCCTTCTTCTCCTTTTCAGGAAGCTTGTCCTCCTTATCTTCCTCACTGTTCTCCTTATGGCCTGTCTCCTCCAGACAGAACCCAAAGAGATCCAAGTAGTTCTTCAGCCTCAAGGAAGAGGCAAGGAGCCTTGCTGGGCATTGACAGCTGGACAGGGCTGGCTTTCTGGCCTGTTGTGTCTGAGTTTTGTTTGGACTTTTCCATTGGCTTATAATTGGTCTTTCTGTCTCTGGTCTTGACCTCTTGAAATTCATTCCTCAAAAAGTAGATGGAGCATTTAAAAAAAAATGTATACGAAATCATGTAATACCCCTTTGTGAAGCCCACCAATGGCTCCCTTTTTCTTTCAGAATACAATCCAAATTCCTTCCTAAGCCAACAGAGTTCTAGTATATTTCAAAGCCTACAGAGTTCAGAATTCTTAGTTCTTGCCCCTGTTCACTTCTCTGATTTCATCCCCTATGATTCTCCTCTTCTTTCAATATAGGGTAGCTGTACCAGCCTTAGTTCTGTTTCTTAAACACACAGAGCTCGGTTCTGCCTCAGGGCCTTTTCACGTGTTCTCTCATACATGTTGAATATTATTCCTCTGGGTCGTTGATTGATGGGCTCTCTCTTGTCATTTAAGTCTTTTGTCCAACATCACCTCTTTGATGATAGCTTCTCTTACTATTCAGATTTAAGTATATGCACAAACACATTCATTGTGTATCATTCTACCCCATACCTCTGCTTTTTTTTCTTCATAACATTTGTCAGTTATTTGAACTTATCTTTTGTTATGTGTTTATTACTTCCTTCCCCCTCTAGAATAGAAAGTTCACTACAGGATGGATTTTTGTCTGTTTTGTTCACTGATAAGTACCACATATATTAATTGATTCAAAGCACAAACCAAATTGAGGTGGTAGTGATTTAAAATGGCAGATGCCAGAGATGTTTTAAAGAGTCACTCTCCAGGTTAGTGCTATCAACTTAGAGAATATCAAGGTCTTAGCCCATTTGTAAGCCCCAAATGCCTCCAAAAGTCTAAAACATGGAAAAAAAATGTTAGCACGTTCAGTGGCCCTGACCCCATTCATACTGCCTTCTTTCTGCCTCTTCTTTCAGGTCTCTCTATGTTTGTTTTTCTCATCCCTTTGCTTTCTTCTTCTCTGATTATGCCCTAGCATTCCTGTGCACACCCAGACATCTGTCTTGTTCTCCTTAGAGACCTTGGAGCCTAAGGAATTTCTGGATGCTTCCTAAAATCCATTCTGCATATTCTTCTCTTCTACCAAATCTTAGTGATGAAGCCCCTTCCTTAAAAGAGCACATTACTCAGGGATTTGGCCAAGATAATTGCTATAATTAATTTAAAGATGCTAGACTATGAATATCAGAAAAACATTCTCCTCTCATGCATTTAAGCAAAGCTACTCAATAACTCTTTTCTAAACTTTTCTAACATGTTACTACATCAGTTGTAATGTCATTGTATTTAAAATCTATCACGAGTTTTAAAATGGAAATCAAGCTAGTAGATAGGCCTTGATGTAAATCAACAAGCTCACTTCCTGTCAAGTTGGCACCAAATCAATCCAATTAGTCAAATCACCATAAAGAAAGAAAAATTGAAACATAGACTTTAAACTGCCTAGTTTCATGAATACACACAGCCAATTTCAAGCCTTTGTAGCTTACAGAAGAGTCTAGAACAGGCAACTCTCTCAACTGTATATTAACCCTAGTTCAGACTCAGCCTCAAATCTATGGGCTATGTTCTGATAACTTATGAATGTTTGATTCACTGTTATTGTCAGTTTAGCACAACTGCTGAGCACCTTTTACGCTTCATTTGTTCCAAAATCTCAGGAAGTTTGGGTGTACTTCTGAATAAATTCTGTTTCATGCTGACTTCAGAAAATCACCTCTAGCCTCTTCTGTGTATTTCTATATCTAGCCATGGTTGCTGAGAACTGTGTCACTTCCCCATCTGTTCTTCCCTAGTGGCAGCACTCACAGAATTCCAGTCCAGTACAATACTGCAGAATGATACTGCAAATAAGTGTCTCTGTTCAGCAAGACAGACTTTGCCATGACACTATTCCCATCTTTTCTCTTCCTTATCTAGTCTTACTTCACTTTGTTTACTAGCTGAGTTACCAAAGGTGGTATGTTACTTTATCCAGTTGAGGAAGTCTCTGGTTCACTCCTGAAGGATTCCTATACCAGAGATTCTAGGACAATGTGTGGATGAGTGTGATTATGATTACCAAAGAAGGGCATCTTGCTTCTTCCCCTCCATGGCAACCAGGGAGCTGCTCTCTGTGATTCCAGGAGGAGGAGTTTGAAGTTCAGCCTCAGGATTGATCCTCTCATTTCAAATAGACTCAGTGAGTACAATGCTCTAACACACCCTATCAACTAGCAAAGTAGGGGTAAGGGGCTCAAAGGGAAGTGCTCCAGCGTATAAAATGAGAAGAGCTGGGCAGTCAGAGGTTATGTGCAGCCTAAGATCTGTGACTGGATGCTGTGGGCAAAAGCCAAAGAACAATGAGCAAAAGAGACGTGGGCAGGGGAAATGGCAGTATTATGACAATTATATTAGATAGTTCGTAGACAGTATCAGAACCAAAGGATTAAAAGTCTAATATCTTTATCCATCATTATAAATGTCACTATTCTAAAAGAAATCACACCTGAGACCTTAAGGTGTCTCCCCACATCTACCACGCTCCCCTTGAACCAGAAGGACAGAGGAGAAGGATGAGGGTTCTCCCAAATCTACTTCACTTTACAAAAATGAGGGAAACAGACCCCAGATGCTGCTCTATTTGGAACCCACAATACAACAAGAAGACTTCAGAAATCCATCAAATAGGGATTCTGGTGATTTGGCCTGCTCAAGATAAAACTAACTGAGAAATGGGCCTTTCAGACATCCATATACATTATGTAGCTTTTTTTCATGCGGCCCTGACCCAATTCAAAGGGGAGTCTTGCCTAAAACTCCCTTCTTACACCAAAGCTGACAGCATTTACTTGGAAAACTTTCAAAAGGAAGTCTAATTGTGATTTTCAACTCAAGATTCTCCCACCTCCGTTCTCCTTTTCATGGGAATTTCAGTAATCCAGCCACGAGGCACAACCTCCTATTCATCCCAGTTTCTATCTTGATTACTAGCATGCATTCTTTTTGGCTTATTACCTCTAAATAAAGACTATTGAATAAATTTCTCTAGTCTCTATCAATAATTCAAATACTGTATCATATCCCCAATTTAATTTTTTAAATAATTATATTTAAAATAAACCTCTTACTTTCTCCTCTTACAAATGACTATTTTACCTCTTTTACTTGTGAAAAATACTAAAGATCTCATGTAAACTTTTACTAGAGAAAGTGGCAGAGAATCTGAGCAGCCAAATACAAAGAATTCTCATCTGTATGGAACAACAGAGGCAGAAAGTCTAGAACTTTCTTATGGGGAAATGGCAAATTGCTTTCCTTCTCTGAACCTCAGTTTCTTCACTGTAAAATTAAGACATCTGACTTACACTGGAAAAGCTACTTTCTGACCGAAGGGTCACCACATTGCCTTTGGCTAAGAATTTATTTATTTATTTATTAGCACACAGGACTTCTTTATTCATAAGAAAAGAAATCCAATTCAAACTGGCTTAAGCTCAAACTTTCA
>SJYA01003986.1:1649-18286 GCA_006410615.1 Neotragus moschatus | reverse complement strand
TGTTTTACTTACTATTATTACAGTCAACTCAATATAGCCAAAAATGAAAATATAACTTCCACTTATACATCTTGTTTCCTATTCTGAATTCTTTAAAATACAGTGTATTTTACCATGGCATTACCATCCTCCCAGTCCAAATGTAGGGGCCCAAGAGTCACCCTAGTCTTTCTTTTCCTCTCCTTATCTTCCTTTCTTTCCTCCTTTCCCTTTCCCTACCCTTTCTCCTTCTGCTTGTTCCCCACCCCCAATGGTCCTGAGACTTCCCTGGAGGCCCAGTGGTTAAGATGCCATGCTTCCAGGGCCGGTGGCACAGGTTCAATGCCTGGTCAAGGAATTAAGATCCCACATGCCGTGTGGCCAAAAAGTAAAAATTCTTTGTAAAAAGTCACCAAGTCCTGGTGTTCCTGACTCTTGAATGTCACTCACCTCTGCCCTCTCTTGTCTACCCTCCTACTGCTCCTCCTCTTTAGGAGCTCTATTCTTCATTTCTTGCTCACACTTGCCCAATGACTTCCTGATTGGCCTGCCTCTTCCTGTATCACCTACTGCCAATCTGCCCTCTACTATGCTTCTAGAGTAATCTGTACAAATCACAGATCTGATCATTTTACTTCCCTGCTCAAGACCCTTCAGTGAGGCTTCATCAGCTACAGCATAAAATCTAAACTCTTTTGTGTAGTGTATTTACTAGACCCTTCAGAATCTGGTTCTTGCCTAATTGGCCCTCGACAAATCTCCCACCACTTTTCACCTCACCCATCTCGCCCTCTTACTATAGACTCTGTCTCTTATACACATCTTCACTTGTTAATTTCCTGNCCTTTCCCTACCCTTTCTCCTTCTGCTTGTTCCCCACCCCCAATGGTCCTGAGACTTCCCTGGAGGCCCAGTGGTTAAGATGCCATGCTTCCAGGGCCGGTGGCACAGGTTCAATGCCTGGTCAAGGAATTAAGATCCCACATGCCGTGTGGCCAAAAAGTAAAAATTCTTTGTAAAAAGTCACCAAGTCCTGGTGTTCCTGACTCTTGAATGTCACTCACCTCTGCCCTCTCTTGTCTACCCTCCTACTGCTCCTCCTCTTTAGGAGCTCTATTCTTCATTTCTTGCTCACACTTGCCCAATGACTTCCTGATTGGCCTGCCTCTTCCTGTATCACCTACTGCCAATCTGCCCTCTACTATGCTTCTAGAGTAATCTGTACAAATCACAGATCTGATCATTTTACTTCCCTGCTCAAGACCCTTCAGTGAGGCTTCATCAGCTACAGCATAAAATCTAAACTCTTTTGTGTAGTGTATTTACTAGACCCTTCAGAATCTGGTTCTTGCCTAATTGGCCCTCGACAAATCTCCCACCACTTTTCACCTCACCCATCTCGCCCTCTTACTATAGACTCTTTCAGTTTTGTGTCATCAGCTTTCAGTTTTTAGAACATCCCCACTTCTCACATACCCAGTTGACAAACTCCTTTAAATCTTAAAGGTTTATTGCAAATACTTCTTCCTGCCATCACAGATCATAAAATCATGTGAAGAAGATAGGCATAAAGCAACAAAATAGATAAATGAGCTAATTTAAAGCATGATGAGTGACATGAAAATAAAGCATGGTGATGAGAAAGAGTAATTGGCCAATACAGTAGCTGGAGTAGACCTCTCTGAAAAGGTAGAGTGTGAGCTGACATCCACATTACTTGAAGGAGCCAGGCATGCAAATACCTACGAGAAGAGCAATACAAGATCCTGAAAGAGAAAACATTTCTGTTTATCAAAACAGCCAGTGAAGACAGAACAAAATAAGCAAGGTAGATCATGTTGAACATAGGCCAAATCTTGGAGGGTCCTTTAGTAAAGAGTTACCTTATTAGTAAAATTATTTTATACATTTATTTATCATAAAAACTTTAACATGTTTTTGATATATATTTTTTTATACATGACAAAAAACTTCTAGAAGAGAGGCAAAAATATGATTTATATTTTTAAAAGATCACTTCAGAGGATGAATCATAAGAGAAAGGTGTGGAAGCAGGGGGATCAGTTAGGAAGTCATTGCAGTGGTCCAGGTGAGAGATGATGGATGGATGGACCAGGGTAATGCCAGTCAAGGTGGAAAAGTGATAGAGTTCATGACATATATTTAACATAGACAAGACTGTAATGTTTTGGAGGGTGAGAGAGAGAAATCAAGGTTGCTGAGTTTTCTGCCTTGAGCAAGTAGGTGGATGGTGGTGCCTTTTACTTAAGATGGAGACTACTGAGGAAGGAATAAATTTGGGATGAGAGGGTTAGAATCAAGGTATTTACACCTCTCTAGGTGATCTATCCAAATTGTTTTAGACTTTGGAATTCCAGTCTATATCACACTTTCAGCCAAGCTTTTCTTCTACATTCAGTGTCAAAACCTGTTTATCCACAAGTCTGTACAGTGGGAGAAGGAGAAAGTGGGACAAATTGAGAGAGTAGTTTTGAAACATATACATTATCATGTGTAAAATAGACAGCCAGTGGGAATTTGCTGTAAGATGCAGGGAGCTCAAACCCAATGCTCTGCAACAACCTAGNGCTTAGTTGTTCAGTTGTATCTGACTCTTTGTGACCCCATGGACTGTAGCCTGCCAGACTCCTCTGTCCATGGAATTCTCTAGGCAAGAATACTAGAGTGGGTTGCCATTTCCTTCTCCAGGGGATCTTCCTGACTCAGGGATCGAACCCAGGTCTCCCACATTGCAGGTGGATTCTTTACCATCTGAGCCACCAAGGAACTTCTATTACTGAACTTTGCACCTCTTACTGATGTCATAGATGCAGGTTACAACCATAAGGGTCAGAAAAGACTGTATGGCAACAGTCTCCAAGAAGGTTTTCAAATTAGATGGGTTCAAGAGGGAGGGGACATATGTATATGGCTGATTCATGTTGATGTTTGGCAGAAACCAACACAATTCTGTAAAGCAATTATCCTTCAATTAAAAAATAAACTTAAAATTAATTTAAAAAACTAGGTGGATTATTCACCTGAATGCCTCAGTAATTTCCAATCATTCATGGCACTGCTTATCCATTTTACAGGCCCCTGCTCAGTGCTTCAGTGCATAGTCTCTCAGTCACGTCTGACTCTTTGTAACCCTATGGACTGTAGCTCACCAGTCTCCTCAGTCCATGGGATTCTCCAGACTATTCTTGTCCGGATACTGGAGTGGGTTGCCACGCCCTCCTCCAGGGAATCTTCCCAACTCAGGGATCGAACCCACATCTCTTATGTCTCCTGCATTGACAGGTGGGTTCTTTACCACTAGTCCCACCTAGGAAGCCCAGACCCCTGCTCAAGTGCAAAAATTGTTAGTCTGGTGGATTTACAAATTTCAGGTTTACAGAATACAAGTCTGTCTGGACTCCTGGCCACTAAAGCTAAAGAACCTCTCTAATACCTTGTGAACTAGAAAGGGTATGGTGCCAACACGTCTGTCTGCATCCATATTCTTATTAACAAAGCTTTTACACTGCAAAAAAAGAAACATAAACCACTGAAGTTGATCCTTTTTCCAAAGCTTTCCTGGATGAAGGAGATACTGTCCAGGCTTCAAAAGAACTTCTATCAACCATAAAAGAGTAGCAATGACTTCTGAGTAAGAAGCTAATAGAGAGATACCAGATACAATAATAATAATCATATGGATGAGTAGAGACTATGTGCCAGATATTGTACAATGTGCTCCAACTGTTTTATAGCCTCAAAAACCCCCTCTAGGATGAGTGTTATTCTCCTTTTAGCATTGAGGAAACTGAGAGGTTTTACAAAATTAAAGTGACTTAGCCAAGGTCACATAGCCACTAGGACTAGAACTCAGATCTATTGATCCTCAAACCCATGCTCTTAACTATTGTAGTATGCATAAATAGTTATCAACAGAAATGGTTACCATTTCATGAGCACATACTACTCTCAGTTATCATTTTCTAAGTACTTTACATGCATTATCTCAGTACTCACAACAAATATATGAGACAGGGACATACCACTTTTATACTATTCTTCAAATAGTCCAGACCCTTTAAGATTGGAAAAGACTTACCTAACGCCCCAGTCATCAGACTCCTCACAAAAAATGGCACTTACCTGAGAATGTCCATTGACTCAATTCACCTTTCTAGAGAAAATTTTTCCTGTTGTGCCTGACCTCAGTCCAGCTCCAGGTTACACATCACAGCCCCTGACCTAAGCCCACATGATTCTCTGACCTAAAATATCTACTGACACGGACTCACATGTCCTAGACCATTTGGGAGTATTCTCTAGACTCACCCACTGCAGGCTATTTAAATTTAAATTAATTAAAACTAAAAAATAATTAAATATAGTTCCTTAGTCACACACTATTAGTAATTACTAATAGTCACTACAATATGGGTTTCACAGGTGGCTCACATGGTAAAGAATCTGGCTGCAATGCAGGAGACCAGGATTGATCTTTGGTTTGGGAAGGTCCTCTGGAGAAGAAAATGGCACCCCACTCCAGTACTCTTGCATGGAAAATCCGATGAACATAGAAGCCTGGTAGGCTACAGTCCATGGGGTTGCATAGAGTCAGACACAACTGAGTGACTTCTCTCTTTCTCCTGGAGAAGGAAATGGCTACCCACTCCAGCATTCTTGCCAGGTGAATCCCATGGACAGAGGAGCCTGGTGGGCTAGATTCCATGGGGTCACAAAGAGTCAGACACGACTGAGTGACTAACATGTTCACTTTCACTACAATATGGTAATAAGCATTTAAATTGGAAGGAGGTGAGTATAATAGCTACTGAGAAAGGAAGAAGATTCTAGAGGACTGGATAACTGATTACTTAAGTCACAAGGGAGAACAGGAAGAGGCAGATGAAGAAGGAGAAAGAGGAGGAGAAAAAAGAAGAAGATGATAAGAGAAAGGGAGGAGGGGAAGGAGAGGAAAGGGATGAAGAGAAATAACAATCATAACCGTGATGACAACAACGATACCAACATAAGCTTCTTAGGAGACAGCCATAGAGAGTGGTTAAGGAGAAACATGCCTGCAAATAAAAAGGAGATGAAAGAAGGAGAGGAAAGCCAGGCCAGTATGATGCCAGCAAAGACAAGGGGTCCAAACACGATGAAAAAATCTAGCTGGATGAGAACTGAGAGAAAGCCACTGGAATGGAAACTTGGTAACAGACAGAAAAGGCATTTTAGTTGAGTATTCATCCATAATTCATTCAACAAATATTTGCTGATGGCCTACCATGGCCCAGGGACTGTGCCAAGTCCTGGGTAATACACTTATGAATTGAAATGCATACTTATTCTCTTCATACCACCCACAGTCAGGTAGGGCAGATAGACAATAAACATGCAAACAAGCAAATAAGTGTGTATCAAATCTAACTATTGTGAAAGAACAAAATAGTATGCAGGGGGAGAGAATAATGGAGCGAATCCACTAAGTAGTGTGCTCAAAGAAGGCCTCTCTGAGTTGATGAGCTGCATTAAGTGAAGAAATCAGATTAAAGAGTGAAAGAGTAAGTGTGTTGTAAGGCAACCAAAGCAGAAATGACTGCTATGTTGAGAAGTTGGCAATGAAAAGAAACACAGAGATAAAACAGGATCTTTGAATGACTGAAGGACTTTTGTTTCACCCGAGAGACATATTAGTAGAAGGTAATGAAGAGAGAAAGACTGATTATACTAGAGAAAGAGCAGAAATTTATGCTGTAGAGCCCCACATTTGGAAGGAAGAGGAAAGTTTTAAGCGCAAGTGGAAGGATTAGCCTTATGAAGAAGAGGAACCCTTGTTTCACTGAGGTGGGAGGGGACATCAACAGGAAACTAAAGATACAGAGAAATTCTGAGTAGGTAAAGAATCAAATAGATATGGAAATCAAGAAATACCTGGTGTTCCACGATCTACAGCCTTCATCTTCTCACAAGGTACCTGGGAGTGTAGGGGAGTAGGCTTGAGAGTTTGTATCCAAAAATATCTGAAACATCCATTGTGGTGAAGATAATAGGATGACAACAAAGATACATGCAGTAATCACTGTAATGGTAGAGAGTAAAGAAGGTATGAAGGCAAAGGAGCAGATAGCATTGTTCTGTAGGCCACTGAGTCAATAAAATGCCCATGCCTTTCTTCCTCAACTATCAGTGCTGAGAAAGCAAGCAACAGGGATAATCCAAAGTGTGGACAGGTCTTGTGAGCATGTGGTAAAGTCCGAGTATAGATTCAAGGATATTAGTTGCAATTGGCTAAAGTGGAGTAGAGAGGAATTGTTTAGTTGGTGACAAAGTGGAGATGCTTACTGACCATCTGCCTAGATAACAGGAAATCAGATTTTTAGGAGACCTGTGAAGTATAGAATTCAAAGAATATATGAAAGGAAGTCAGACGTGAATAGCCAGAAAAAGCAGAAAAAACTTCTCACAGAGCATCTGTTCCTACAGTTCCCAAATATCACCAAAACACTTATCTTTCCAAGCCCAAGGTGTAAAAAGTTATTTCTCATATAACTGATGAGGAAACTGGGGTCTAGAGCGTGTAAATAAAATTTCAGGTTCACAGACCAAAAACTGCATCAGAAATTGGAACCTGTCACTAAAACACAGAGCTTCATGTGCCTACCAAGTCAGTAGATACCTTTACCTTCCTTTATTATTTTTGCCTACAAAAACCCTGGCCCGTGTGTTCCACCTATCCATTTCTGCCTCTGCTTTGCTGGAAAGGAGGTAAACATGGGTGATTAGGTTTCAGCATGGATGTAAAGACTATTTTCTTCTTATTTTCTCAGATACTCTGTAGCAACTCTCCCTACAAAGATAACAGAGCAGAGACACAGCTTCATACTTATTCCTGTATTAAGCATGAATGTCATGAGAAAGAGCACGTTTACTGGGATTCCTTAGGCTTCTTTAAAGCACTGAAAACACGCTCACACATCTATGCATCTCATGTTCTATCTAGTACTTTGTATGGTACAGGTGTCACCAACACAAAAGAAAGAAAAGATGTAATGGAAATCAGAGGGAACTGACAGAAATTTTATAAGCGATAACAAGATCTGTGAAAAGTACATGATTTACAAGTTGACACTTCCTAAGGATAACACAAGCAGAGCCTGAAGACACATCATTCTATTTGTCTGGTAGCACTACCGCTGTTGTGGGAAGAAGAGTTTCTAAATGCAACCCAAATTATCTCTGACTTAATTTTCTTGAGGAACACCAAAGCCAACTATGGGATAGCCCATCCTCTCCCACAAAAAAAGCAGTCATTTATGCAATACAAATCTTGGAGAGCTCCTAAATTCCTCAGTTTCTTACTTGTTTACTTGGTTCAATTAAGTTGGGTGTTTGATGTGATGATACAAGATCAAAGATGCTCTAATACCTTTCAACCAATGACTGGGATGATGGTGGTAATTATAATAATGATGCTATCACTGCTGTTGCTGATATTCACTAACAGGCAGTGGGTATGTATTACGTGCTGTGCACTGGCCCTTCATTTTACCTAAACATACTCAACTGCCTAACTGACATCACTGCTTACATGCCTCATAGGTACCTAAACTTTACCATGTCTAAAATAAGACTTTTAAAGACAGAAAGGATTTGATGGAGCTTATAATCTAACAGAGGATGAGATGGTTGGATGGCATCATCGACTCAATGAACATGAGTTTGAGCAAACTCCGGGAGATACAAGTACAGGGAAGCCTGGTGTGTTGCAGTCCATGGGGTCACAAAGAGTCAGACACACCTGAGCGACTGAGCAACAACAACAAATAATCTAATAGGGGGAGACAAATGATAAATTAACAAGTCAATATGTATTATCAAACACTGATAACCATTACAAAGAAAATAAATTATACCAATGGATAATGACTATGTATGAGAAGGTAGGTATAGCTAGTTTAGACAAGATGATTAAGATCTTTGAGAAAAGAAGACATTTAAACTTGAAACTTGAATAATGAGAATGAGCCAGCCATGAGGAAACCTGAGAGAAAGCATCTCAGGCAGAGGGAACAAAAGTACAAAAGTCCAATTACAGAAAGGAGTTTGATGTGCCTAACAAAAGAGGCCAGTGTGGGTGTCTGGGGTGAAGATGATGTGGTACAAGGTGAAAGGAGAGCAGTGGGCAGGGTCTAGATTATGCTGGGTATGACAGACCATGGTAAGAAATTTGAGGTTTATTTCAAGTGTAATAGGAACTTACTGGATTTTAATTTAACATGGTTGTGGGGAGTGGGATATGATCTGATTTCAACCTTACTGCATAGAAAGAAAGAGGGCTAGATGGAAGTGTGTATGCCGAATAGTACGTTATTGCAATAGTTGAGGCTGAAGATGACAATGACTTGGAGGAGGGTGTTAAAATGCTAGAATTTGAAAGAAATGTTCAGATTCTGGATTTATTTTGGAGGCAAGAGAGACAGAATTTAGTGGTTGACCAGATGTGAGAGCTGAAAGAAGAAAGTGTAAAAGTGATTTCCCATTTCTGGCTTAAATAATTAAGTAAATGGTGTGGCAGTTCTCTAACATGGAAAGATTTGGGCAACATACAGGTTTGAAGGCGCCACAGAAGCAATCAAGAGCTCCATTTGGAGTTAGCTAAGGTTGAAAAACTAGTGAAACAGCCAAGTAGAGATGTCAAGTAGGCAAGTAAAACATATAAATCAAGAACAATCATACAGAAGAAAGAGAAATAACAAAAGACAGTAAACAGTTGTCAATTACATTCCCCCCAAATAATTAAATAGTTATTTTTTTGTCACCCGTGCTAAAATATAAGCTCTATGAGGGCAGCAATATTTTCAGCCTTACTCTCCTTGTATTTCCTGTAGCAAACATAATGCCTGAGAAAACAGTAGAAACCCAATAAGTATTTGTGGATGGAAGGAAATTTTTCCTCTGATTAGGTAAGGTTTTAAACAAAAAGGCATTGGACTTCCCTGATCCAGTGGTTGAGAATGCATCTTACAATGCAGGAGACACAGGTTCAATCCCTGGTCAGAGAACTAAGATCCCACCTGCCTCGGGGGCACTAAGCTCGTGCAGCACAAGTACTGAGCCCATGTGCTCTGGATCCTGTGCATCATAGCCAGAGAGCCCAGCTGCTGCAGTGAAGGCTCCCACGTGACCCAAGTGAGACCTGGCACAGCCAAACAAATATTTTTTTAAATGGAAAGGTATTGAATAGCTACTCTCTGCTCTTCCTCCAGAAGGAGAACTACTGACCTGGTTGATCTGATTTAAAGACACTTTGCAGGGAGCAGGGGAGGGGTGGTGTACATTTTGAAGAGGTAGAGCTTTCAAAGAGCCCAAAGACTGATGAAAGTCTCTCCTTCTTCTTCTCACAGGAATAAGGGCCAAAGTTAGCTTCCATATGGGAAAAGGCCAGCTGTCATCTTTCCTTGAACTAACCTTCCCAGATAGAGTTCTTTAGTCCAGCAAACGCAAGTACTTAGGCTCCTTGGTTAGATATTCCAATTTGCATGCATTATTTTGGGGATCCATAAACAATAGCACTTAGGTCAAATGCAGTTCCCACTTGTCTTTCTTAGCCTGAGAGCTAAGAATAGTTTTTACATTTTCAAATATTGAAGATACCGAAGGAATAATATTTCAAAGAACATGAAAATTATATGAAATTCAAATTTCAGTGCCTGTCAATAAAGTCTTATTAGAACATATCCATGCTCATTCCTTTTGGAGAAGGAAATGGTACCCCACTCCAGTATTCTTGCCTGGGAAATTCCATGGAGAGGAGCCTGGTGGGCTACAGTCCATGGGGTCACAAAGAGTCGGACACAACTTAGCAACTGAACATGCCCATTCATTTACACATCATCTATGGCTATTTCAGTACTACAGCAGCAGAGTTGCACAGTTAACAGAGACCAGATGGGCTACAAAGCTGAAACATTTGCCAACTGGCCCTTTATAGAAAAAGTTTATGGACTCCTGAGCTAGTTTATTTTGCCACAAAAAAATATACATAAATTACTTGAATGATACATCCATTTCCATGTTACAGAAGATAAAGGTAAGGCTTACAATAGCCAGTAGATAGTAGAGACTGGATTCAAACTCAAACAACACAATAATAAAACTGTAACAATGATATTTAATAATTTCAACTACTATTAACTGAATGTTCACCAAGTGCCATAGTTAGTACAAAGGAGTTTTCAAGATATAATCCTTTAATCATGTAATATTCACCACAATCCTATATGAAAGATACTACTATTTTGTGGGCCAAAATGTTTGTCCAGTTTGTTCTATAAGATGCTATGATTTGTTCCATAAGATGTTACAGAAAAGCCCAAACGAACATTTTGGTCAACCCAATGTTATGATCTCCATTTCATAGATGAGGAAACTGAAATTCAGAGAGGATAAGTGGCTTGGCCAAAGTCTCATTTTAAGAGAACCAGGATTCATATCCAACTCTGAAGAAGCTAGATGTTAGGGGCCAATCTAACAACAAAGCATGAAGTTTCCTGTAGGTACCCACCAGATCAAAGTTGACACGGAAAGGCAATGAAGACTCTCTCTCTGATCTTCCACATGCTACAGGCCTGCTGTTCAGGTTTGAGCCTGTTGACCAGCTATCTAAATGGATATGTTGGAGATCTGCATCTGGAATTCAGGTGAGAGGCCCAAACTGAAGAGATTGGATTTGAGAGTCATGAGAGTGGGAGAACTCAGCCACAAAGAGCAAAAAGAGAAGAGGATCGAGTATGGGAACTTAAAGAAACATCCACATTAAGACCGAGACCTAGAGGACTGAGTGTCTGCAGAAAGCTGAGGGAAATTACGAGAGAATGGCTCACAGAGGTCAAGCAAGGATAAATTCTCCAGACAGAAGTCATTCGCAGGGACAAACATGAAACATGGCAGAGGAGGTCAAGACTATACAAGCACAGATGAATGCCCATGGGGTTCATCAGTAACCTTGTAAAGTGCCAGCGCAGGCGAGTGGGGTAAGGAGGTGGAAGGGAGATAAGGAAGCCAAAGAGGAATGTAGACAATTTCCTTAAGAAGCTAGGCTACATAAAGGAGAGAGAAGGCATTTGCCAGTAGTGGATCCCAGGTCAAAACTTTTTTAAAGATGGGAGAGATGTGACCACGTTTATATACAAGAAGGTAATAGTCTATAGCAAGGAAGCAATAATCCTAAATTCTATACAATTCTACATCACTAAATCCAAATCTAGCTGAAAACTAATTCCATACCTCTCCTGTGGTGTAAATTGCACAATGTGGTGACTATTAGTTTCCTCAATGTGCTGAGGTCGTTCTCAGTTTTAATCACAACTATTTCAGGTAACTCTGGTTCCTGGAAGCCTGACTGACTGCCATGTAAGTGTGGTGCTGCCCACTTGCCTTGTGGTCAGTCTTCTATCACCTGCACCATGAAAACTGAGGGATTTGGGATTTCTTTTTTTTTTTTTTTAATTTTTTAAAAACTGAATCTACTGCAGACAATAACTGCTGAAGAATGAGTGATGATGAAAGTAGGCAAAACATTTCAATACTAAGATTCCAGGCATCACTAAGTAAAAGAAAAGTTTCCTGTTTAGGAGTAGCAGTAATAGTGTTAGTTGGTCAATCGTGTCTGACTCTTTGGAACCCCGATGGACTGTAGCGCACTAGGCTCCTCTGTCTATGGGATTTTCCAGGCAAGAATACTGGAGTGGATTGCCATTCCCTTTTCCAGAGGATCTTCCCTGACCCAGGGATTGAACTCGGGTCTCCTGCATTATTAGTTTAGCAATGACTTGGAGAAATCAAGTGATATGAAAACTTAATCATGACTTGGAAAAATCAAGTATGACTTGGTAAAAGTAAGTGATATGAAAAGTTAGAGAAGCAACAAGGGAAAAAGACAGAAAAAATAGAAAGAATCAGACCAAAGTTACAAAGACGAAAAGAAAAAAGAAGGAAAAAGTGAGTCAAAGAAGGGCAGTGTACCTATGCAGCAAGAGCAGTGTCAAGCAGGGTGGGTGCTGTGCTGAGTAGTGATACTAACATATGCTTATATACCTTCTTCCTGTGCACATGTGTAACAGTTTCTCTAGAGTATTTCCCTAGGAGTCAAATTCCTGGATCCAAGAGTATATGGAAGTTCTACTTTAACTTCACCCCATGTTTCAGCTTTAGTAACCCTAAGTTTGATTTATAGATCTGTGAGTCTGTTTCCATTCTATAAAAATGTTCACTTGTGTAATTTTTATTAGATTCCACCTATAAGTGAAATTCGGAGAAGGCAATGGCACCCCACTCCAGCACTCTTGCCTGGAAAATCCCATGGACGCAGGAGCCTGGTAGGCTGCAGACCATGGGGTCGCTGAGTGTCGGACACGACTGAGCGATTTCACTTTCACTTTTCACTTTCATGCATTGGAGAAGGAAATGGCAACCCACTCCAGTGTTCTTGCCTTGAGAATCCCAGGGACGGGGGAGCCTGGTAGGCTGCCATCTATGGGGTCGCACAGAGTCGGACACGACTGAAGTGACTTAGCAACAGCAATAGCAATAAGTGAAATAATACAATATTTGTCTCGCTGCCTAACTTCATTTAGTATGGTAAGCTCTAGACCATTCATGTTGCTGCAGATGACATTATTTCCGTGTTTTCTATGGCTGATTAATATTCCATTGTATATTACCACATCTTCTTTACCCATGCATCTGTCAATGGACATTTAGTTGCTTCCATGTCTTAGCTGTTTTAATAGTGCTGCAGTGAACATGTATCTTTCTCAATTATGGTTTTCTCCAGATATATACCCAGGAGTGAGATTGCTATATCATATGGTAACTCTATATTTAGTTTTTAAAGCAATCTCCACACTGTTCTCCATAATGGTTGTATCAATTTACATTTCCACCAACCGTGTAAGAGGGTTCCCTTTTCTCCACACCCTCTCCAGCATTTATTGTTTGTAGATTTTTTTGTGATGGCCATTATATTTGAGGTGATATCTCATTATAGTTTTGACTTGTATTTATCTGATAATTAGTGACATTGAGAATCTTAGCCATATCTGTCTGTCTTCTTTGGGAGAAATGTCTGTTAAGATCTACCTATTTTTTGCTTGAGTTCTTTGGGGGTTTTTTGATATTCAGCTGCATGAGCTCACTTTTCAGTTTTTAGTTTATTTTCTCTTTATTGAAGTATATTCAACATACACTATTTTATTAGTTTCATGGGTACAAAATAATATTTCGGCATTTATGTACACTGCAAAATGAACACCACAGTAAGTCTACCATAAGTCACCATACAAAGTTAATGCAATATTACTGACTGTAGTCCCCATGTTGTACATTACATCCCTATGGTTTATTTACTTTATAACTAGAAGTTTATACCTCTTGATTCACTTCATCCATTTTGCCCACCAATCTCCCTCCCCTCTGCCAACGAACAATCTCTTCTCTGTATCAGTGAGTCTGGATTTTATTTGTTCAGTTGTTCTGTTTCTTAGATTTTACATATAAGTGAAATCATGTCTTTCTCCATCTGACTTATTTCACTTAACATACTACCCTCATGGTCCATCCATGCTATTGCAAAAGGCAAGATTTAATTCTTTTTAATGGATGAGTAGTGTTCCATTAGGGCTTCGCTGGTGGCTCAATGGTAAAGAATCTGCCTGCCAACATACAAAATGCAGGTTTGATCCCTTAATCAGGAAGATCCCCTGGAGAAGGCAATGGCTACCCACTCCAGTATTCTTGCCTGGAGAATCCCATGGACAGAGGAGCCTGGTGGGCTATAGTCCAAGAGGTCACAAAAAGTCAGACACGACTGAGACAAAGTAGGACACGACTGAGCAATTTACACTTTCACTTTTCATAGGATTTATACAGATTCCCTGTATCAGGTTACAGAAGTTCCTTTTTGTTTCTAGCTTGCAAAGCTTTTTTTTTTTAATCAATGGATTTTTAGATTTTGCCTGATGTTTTTTCACATTTATTGAGATCATCATATATTATTTTCTGTTAATGCAGTAAATTATATTAATTGATTTTCTAATGTTAAATCGACCTCGTATTTCTAGGATAACTCTTGCTTAGCTCTGAAATATTATTTTTCTTCTACTTTGTTGAATATAAGTTTGTGATATTTTAAAAAGTTTACATCTGTGTTCATGAGTGAATTTGTCCTGTAATTGTACTTTCTTTAATCATCCTTATCAAATTTTGTTATTGAGGTTTTTACTGGCTCCATAGGGGGAAAAAATGAAGTGTTGTCCTTGTTTTACTTTCTCTAGAATAATTTGTATAAAACTGAATTTACCTCTTCATTAAGTGTTTGGCTACACACTAGATAATCTAAGCCTGATGTTTTCATTATGGGGCAATTTTAAGGTATTGATATTAGTTCTTTAATAGTCATAGGATTAGTTAGTTACCATTCAGCATCACATTAAGGGTGTGGTCTTTAGATTCCTTGCTTTATGCAGGGATTTCCTGTAACAACCATCTGTCTGGTCTCAGAGTTTCATCTCCCACTCCCCACTTCTAATGCAACATTTAAGGGGGTCCCTCAGGATCTCTAGACATCAAGAGAAGCCCTGAGGGGAAAAACTAGTTTATAGACTACTTTACATCTCAGGGCTCCTCCTGTTTTCAACTACCTTTTGGCCTCTGTAGAATCCCTCTTTTTATGCCCATTCAGCAAAGTCTGCTTTATGCTGGAAGTGGAGGTTTCTGCAGATTTCTCAAAGACTAGAAACATACATTCTGAGAAATCTCAAAGTAGGGCTTTATTATAGTTTCCTAAATTTATTTGACCACAGAAACCTTTTCTCTCAGAGAACCTTGAGGAATAAATGCCCCACAGATCACAACTTAGGAAACCCTGTGATCAGTGATATGTAAGTCCTCTTCCACCTCTATCATGCTATATTTCTGTTCTTTTGTACCTTTCGAGAAAAATCACAGGCTTACATGAAAGTAAATTTATTCAGTTATTCACTTGGAGGTAGTTGAGTTAATGTTATCCAGGACAGTTCTGAAGTTTTAAGCACCCAGGGCAGCAAAATTTGCCAAAACTCCTACAAGACACATTGTTAAGCCTCTGACAGAAAATACCACACAAATGGAAGCAACCATTTTTATACAGAGGTAATTCTTAAAATCAAATGTTCAAACTTCGGACTCAGCATGGATAACTAAACATACTGATCTCCATTTTCTCCTGAATCCCCACTAAAATGACAATAAATGAAAAGATATAAACCCATAAGTGCAAAGAGAATGGGAGGGGAGAAAACAGCAAACAAGAGAAGTAACTATCTTAGAAAAATGGAAAGCCAATGGTTAAGTAGTAGCTGACTTAGCAGGTCAGGTAAAGTTGGAATATAAACCTGCAGTAAGAGTAGTCATCAAGAAGCAAGTGTATCTAGGCCTTAAAATTCTGGAAAGCCTCAAGAATTAGATATAAGACACTATTGAAACAAGGGGTAGAGAATGGGACTGATAACACCCAGATCAATTTCTACTCCACCCAGATCAATATCTAGTAAGATTAAACCAGAAAGGATCTGAATTTAGGGACACCAGGAACAGCCAAAGATGCAAATGAAGGATCTTATTGAAGTGAAAGGCATTCATTGAATGTCCATATGCTAAATAGTAAAACCCTCAGCTCTTTTCCTTCATGCATCTCACACATTGGACATGATCGTATTGCTCAGGCAGGAAGCTGACGAGTACCTCAAAAGCGGTACTGAACAGCCCATGAGAAAAGGTCCACAGATATTAATGGGGGAATCCCCAATTAAAAAGTTGTGTCTTCACATAATTATCCACTGGAATTTTTACTAGTTGCTAAGTCCTGCCCATAGATACATTTACATTCATGTCCTCTCATATTTAATAATGTTTCATGCGTAAACATAAAAAGACAGCCAGGAATCACCAAACATTGCAAGAAAACCACTAACAGAAAAGAGTTTTTAAAAAAAGGCAACAGACACAATACTGGGAGTAGTACACAAGGACTATGATTAATATCCCCAGAAAGATAAAAGATATTACATCCATGAAACAAGAACAGTATGCTATAAAAAGAAATAACCAGAGAATGAGAAAAGCTCTTAGAAATTAAAAATATGAAATAAAATATAAATGAGAGGATTTTAAAGGTAAAATGGAGGAAATCTCTCAAAAAGTCTAAAAAATGACAGAGCTATAAAATATGAAGCATAACAAGACTGACAATAGGAAACACTGAATAAAAGGCATATGAGAACTCTATGAAAAACTGAAGCTACTTCAAAGTAAAATGCCTTAAAACTACAGGTATTTTTCTTAAATGCCTCAAAAGCTCTCCATCATCTATAACTGTGTTGTTCAATATGGTAGCCACTAGGTCATGTGGCTATTTAGCCATTCAAATGTGACTATTATAAAGCAAAATACGCTGCAAGTGTAAAATACACAATGGATTTTTCAACACATAATAAGAAAAATAAGAATATAAAATATATCACTTTTATACTAATTTCATGTTACAATGGTAATATTTTAGAGATATTGAGTTAAATAAAATATATTATTAAAATTGAAAAAAATGTGCTCTCCTGGCAGAC
>SJYA01003985.1:6051-41173 GCA_006410615.1 Neotragus moschatus | reverse complement strand
GGCGTGGATAGTTGTCGTTGAGAAGGGGGCTATTTATGATTTCATCTGTCCCCATCTTGCCAGGGCATTGTGACCTTTGAGGATGTGGCTGTGTACTTCTCCTGGGAGGAATGGAGTCTCCTTGATGATGCTCAGAGATGCCTGTACCACAGTGTGATGCTGGAGAACTTGGCACTTATAATCTCCTTGGGTATGACTGTCAAACTCATCTTTGTTCCTTGAACTGCCTCAGCCCTTTTTTTCCCCCAGGAGCAGTCTATCCTCACGTCAGGACCCTGGACACTGCTCCCTTCCCCAGTTCCCTGAGTGGGTGCTAAGGTTGGTGGGGCTGAGATTTGTGCACTGTGCTCTCCTTCCTTTAGCATATCCAACACTAGCCTTCCTGTCGACTTGCACTCATATTGTTTTTTTAAACTTCTTTTCATTATTCTTTTCCATTATGGTTTATCACAGATTTTTAATTTCTTTGGTTCTTGTGTCATCAGAGTGCCATGTATTTGATTGCTGAGAGAGTGGAATCAGGTTGGAGAGCCCACAGAATTTCACAGGATGTATATGAATCAAGCAAGATGGCTCAGATAGAGCCTGGCCGTGCATCGTAGTACATAAAGGACATGATGACAGTGCTCTATTCAAACTGCAACAGAAAACCATTGAGTTTGACTAAAGTTTTGATTCTAGCGGCACACTTCATTTGTCTTTCCTTCTTCCCCTTTCCTGACACTTTGCTGATTCATCATTTCTTTTGTCACTTATACTGTTAACTTCCAGCCTGTGGTTAACCTCGCATTTCTGGACTCCTCTCTCACCTGTTTTTCTCAGCACTGCATCTGCAGTGCTTTCCACATTGGCGTCTGTGTATTGTTTCATGAGGTGTGCACACATTCTTAAATAGTCCTACAACAGCAGGTGCCCTGATACAATTGTATTTTCTTGGGTCTTGACACAGCTTTTTAAAAATTATTTAATTTTTATTCTTCTGAGTGTGTGTGTGACACAGCCTTTTTATACAGTGTTCATGTGTCACCAGCAGACAAGTTCCTTTTGAAAGTTGGTTGTTGAGGAATGAATTGCAGACCCTGTGTCTCTGCTTTGTGTCCACCACGTGGTTGTGCCCTTCACCTCATAAGATCTCTCCCAGTCTCTGATCTTGATAGCCCAGTAGTTCTAAGCAGCCCCATCCTCAACCAGAACCAACTCTTTGTTCCTGCAAACAATTGCATGGACAGGTTCTTGGGTTTAATACACTGAACTTGTGTAGCAGCTACCCTCTCCCACAAAAGTCAGTGTGGAGTTCACCAGCATTACTTGCTTTCAGGTTGTTGGCATGGAGCAGAGGATGAAGACGCACCTTCTGAACAGAACATTTCTGTACATGGAATGTCACAGGTCAGGATTCCCAAGGCAAGCATGTTCTCCCAGAAGGCCCATTTTTGTGAGATATGTGACCTGGACTTGGGAGACATTTTGCACTTGACTGAGCATCAGAGGCAGAAGCTGTATGATATTGGGGCATGGGAGAAACACTTGTATTTCAGTGTAAGACATCAGCACTGCAAGCAGCACATTGGAGAAAAATGCCTCAGAAGCAAGATGGGCAAAGCCTCATTTATGAACAACTGCAGATTTTTTGTGTTGGGGAAGTCACTTTCCTGTGGGGAGTCTACACAGACCAGGGATAAGTCAAACAAGAGAACTGAGTGTGGAGCAGCCTTTCACAGGAGGAAAACTCATTACAGTCCTGGAGAATGCACTGAAGACTTCAGTTGCAGACATATACTTTCTCACCATCAGAGAGTCCTCACTAGAGAAAAATGCTACACATGTAATGAATGTGGGAAGTCTTTTAGCAAAAGCTATAGCCTCAATGACCATTGGAGAGTTCACACAGGAGAAAAGCCTTATGAGTGTGGGGAATGTGGGAAATCCTTTAGACAGAGCTCTAGCCTCATTCAGCATCGGAGAGTTCACACTGGAGCAAGACCTCACGAGTGTGATGAATGTGGAAAATTATTTAGCAACAAATCCAACCTTATTAAACATCGGAGAATTCATACTGGAGAAAGGCCGTATGAGTGTAGTGAATGTGGGAAATCCTTTAGCGAAAGCTCTGCACTCCTTCAACACCGGAGTGTTCACACTGGAGAAAGGCCTTATGAGTGCAGTGAATGTGGAAAATTCTTTACATACCACTCCAGTCTCATAAAACACCAGAGAGTTCACTCTGGTTCAAGGCCCTATGAGTGCAATGAATGTGGAAAATCCTTTACCCAAAACTCCAGCCTCATTGAACACCGTAGAGTTCATAGTGGAGAAAGGCCTTACAAGTGCAGTGAGTGTGGGAAATCTTTTAGCCAAAGCTCTGCACTTCTGCAGCATCGGAGAGTTCACACTGGAGAAAGGCCTTATGAGTGCAGTGAGTGTGGGAAATTCTTTACTTACAGCTCCAGTCTCTTAAAACACCAGAGAGTTCACACGGGATCAAGGCCTTATGAGTGTAGTGAATGTGGGAAATCTTTTACTCAAAACTCCAGCCTCATTAAACACAAGAGAATTCATACTGGAGAAAGGCCTTATGAGTGTAGTGAATGTGGGAAATCTTTTAGCCATAGCTCTAGCCTTATTAAACACCGAAGAGTTCACACTTGTTAAAGGCCTGATAAGTGCGGTGAATTTGGGAAATCGTTTACCCATAGGTCCAGCTTCAGTGACCACTAGAATGTTTACATTGGAGACATGCTTTGTGTGTATTTGTATATGGGAGATTAATCTTTAGGCTCCTAAACCAGCATAATGTCACATTGGATGAACGCCTTATGAGTATGGCAGACATGGAAAATCATGTAGCTGAAGTCTAGCTTCAGTATAATCTAGAGAATTCAGTGGAGAAAGGCTTAATAAGTTCAGCGAATGTGAGAAAGCCTTCAACTGAAGAACGTATTTCACTGAATGCCACAATTTCAAATGGGAGCACTACCTTCAGTGTGCAGGTATATATGATTTCTTTGTTGAGTGCAACAACACTGGAGGAAATCCCTTGTGAAGATGCCATTTGCCTGTTTTGAACCTCATTCATCCAAACATCCACTTAACTTCAGGTATGTGGGGACTGTGTTGCACTTTTTTACCTCTCTAGAACCCTTGCCAGATTGATGTCACTGCTAGTTCTGTAGCAGAAATTATATCACCTCTAACCACCAGGCAGATTTCTATTGTGTGCCACATTCACCTAGCCTAGTGTGTTCAGGGAAGAAAAGCCCAGTGCTGACCTATTTATGGGATGATTCATGAGCAGCTTGAGCACTTAAGTCCTTCCCAGTTTTTTTCCCTCCTTCATGAGTTAGAGCATGGACCTTACCCAATTTTGGCCTAAAGGACTCTGCTGGTGATTTGAAAAGATGGACTACACTTTTCAGGGATATTATCGGTCTCATGGACTCTAGTGATGGGATTTTCTAGCCTCCAGGACATCAACCCAGGAAACAGTCAGTTTCCCCTTGCTCTTGTTTATAGAATAGTAAAGGTCTTACTGTTTAAGCCACCGTTTATCTTAGGAGTTCCTTCACTGTATTGGAGATAGCATGATGGCAGAATATGCCTCTCCAATTGTGGCCTAGGTTGCATTGCTGCTCAAAGCCTTCCTTTTGACCACCTTCAAGGACCACCTTCGTGGTCCTAATTTATAAATTGTATGCCATGATATTTTTCAGGTTCAAACTGAGGAAGGGGCCGTTTCTGATTGCTGTGACTACTCTCAGTGCTGCTGAGAGCAACATAAACTTGTTCTCTTGTTCACAGGTGATACTGCATCTTGCTCAGCACTGTTGAGGGGAATCTGTCCCCCAGGTCCTGCAGTGGAGCCCTGTGCCTTGATGTCCTGAATTCTATAGAGTAACATCAATGATTTTAAGGTCATAGAAACACTGGATTAATAGTGGTGGAGACTACAGCACACTGGTTAGAATGTGCTCCTTTCAAAAGGTCACTTAAAATGTTTAATCACTGTGGCTTTGGAGGATAAGCAGGTATGGAAATTCTCAGAACTTCTGAAACTTTTTATCTGTATAACTTAGGGCATTGTCAAGGAAAATAAAATAAAGGTTTTGTGGATTCCTCTGGCCTTTCTGGGCTGTTCATCTAAGGCCATTGTTGTGCAGACAGAACAAGGATAGAGAGGAGAGAGCCCCTTAGTCAGCTCTGTGAGATTTTTGACCCATCCAGTATCCATGTTGAATGAAGTTTCCACTTCAGAAATTGCTCACCTGTTTTTGCTGAGGTGAATACTGAACCTGTCCATTGAGGCAGTATGGTTGCCAAACCTGATGTTATAAATGAGGAAATCATGTTCCTATTTAAACTATGCAATTTGATGCTTTTTTTACATTTATGTAAATCCATGAAAGCATCAGACAATCATGATAGTTTCTGTCACCCCATACTTACTTGAATCTCTTTGTCCTCCAAGCAGCCATTAATTTGCTTTTCATTATAACAGATTAGTTTGCATTTTTTAGAATTTTATATGATTGAAATCATAAAGTGTTTAGCCTTTTTTTTTTCCCCCTTTGGTTACCCTTATATGACGTTTATTTTGCAGTTTATCAGTGGTGCTTATATGAGTGGTTCTTTTTATATTATTGAGAATTATGTTCTATCACTATACCACAATTTATTTATTCATCTGTTTATGAATATTTTAATTATTTCTAGTTTTGGCTGTTACAAATAAAAGCCGTATAGAAGTTGGATACAGTTCTTCATATTGAATCGTTTCCTTTCTCTCATACTGATACCTCAAAATGCAATACCTGAATCAGAGTATAGGTGAATATATAACTTTTCCAGAAACACCACACTGTCTTTTAAAATGATTGCTCCCTTTTGTATTTCTACCTGCAGTATGAGTTCCAATTCTCTCATATCCTTTCTAAAGTGAATATGATTTGCTTTTAAAAATTTGACTCTTTGAGTAAATGTATATAGAGTTAGAGCACTTTGGTTTTAGTTTCATTTCCCTTATATTTCATGATGTTGAGCATAGTTGGTATATAGGAGATACAGAAGAGTCAACATGTTAAACAGTTCAGAAGACTCAATAAGCCAAATCTGGATCATGGCCAATTCTAACAAACAAATGGCAAGTGAATAATATGGTTAAAATAAAATGGTAAGTGGGGGATTTCCCTGGCCATCCGGTGGCCAAGACTTGGCATTTCTACTGCTGGGGGTATGTGTTCAATCCCGGTTGGGGAATTAGGATTCCCACAAGCTGAATGGCCTGGCCAAAAGAAAGCCTCCAAGGAAATTCCAGTAGATACTTATACTCTAGGAGAACTTACCCTACCCACTGCCCACTAAGAGTAATTGAACTAATCAGTTTACCCTGAATACAACAGTTTACGGCCAAAGTTCTCAGCATTTTTTTTTTTAAAGGTGAGTGGTACATAGAGATTAAAAAACTTGCAAGACACACCTTCTTATTGCCTAAGATAAATTTTGTATCCAGACTGCAATCAGTCTACATTAAGTAATGATTGCAGTATGGTAATTACACAATTTAGCACTTATAATTTTTAAATATTTTAATTTTATGCAACAAAAGTATTAGAATTATATAAGGATCTTTATATTTTAGAAACAGCTGAAGAGGTTATGTGTGAAATGACATGTTGTCTGTGATTATAAATAAACTACTAACTGCATGGGGATAGATAAGAACAACCATAAAAGGATAAATAGAGAATTCCCTGGCAATCCAGTGGTTAGGACTCCAGGCTTCCACTGCATAGGGCTTGGGTTTGATCCCTGGTTGGGGAACTGAGATCCTGCAAGCTGTGTAGTGTAGGATAATGACAGACATTACTTCCTAGTAGTCTTCTATTTTTGGATATATTTGAAATCAGCCATTACAAAGGGTAGAGTGTGTGCTGTTAATTTTGTGTGGTGAGGATAAATGTAAAAGGCCAGGAGGAAACCGAGTTTTGAAACTCTAGGAATGTAAATATCAAGATGGATATTTTAAACATAAGCAAACTGGTCACTTCCTAATCTTGTTTTTATTTTAATAGCTATCATATTTCATGTTTATGTGGCCATATTATTCCATTTTATTTTATCTGGTGTTCTTTGGAAGGAGTGATGAAACTCCAGTACTTTGGCCACCTCATGCGAAGAGTTGAATCATTGGAAAAGACTCTGATGCTGGGAGGGATTGGGGGCAGGAGGAGAAGGGGATGACAGAGGATGAGATGGCTGGATGGCATCACCGACTTGATGGACGTGGGTTTGGGTGAACTCAGGGAGTTGGTGATGGACNATTACAAAGGGTAGAGTGTGTGCTGTTAATTTTGTGTGGTGAGGATAAATGTAAAAGGCCAGGAGGAAACCGAGTTTTGAAACTCTAGGAATGTAAATATCAAGATGGATATTTTAAACATAAGCAAACTGGTCACTTCCTAATCTTGTTTTTATTTTAATAGCTATCATATTTCATGTTTATGTGGCCATATTATTCCATTTTATTTTATCTGGTGTTCTTTGGAAGGAGTGATGAAACTCCAGTACTTTGGCCACCTCATGCGAAGAGTTGAATCATTGGAAAAGACTCTGATGCTGGGAGGGATTGGGGGCAGGAGGAGAAGGGGATGACAGAGGATGAGATGGCTGGATGGCATCACCGACTTGATGGACGTGGGTTTGGGTGAACTCAGGGAGTTGGTGATGGACAGGGGGCCTGGTATGCTGCGATACATGGGGTTGCAAAGAGTCGGACATGACTGAGCAACTCAACTGAACTGAACACTGATATAGAAAATCCTACATAGGTTTTGAGGTCATTTGTAACTTTAAAATAGAAAAAAATAGCATTAACATAGAAAATTAGAACAGGAAAAAGCCTTAGATATCATAATTCCCATTTTCCTTCTTCAGCAGATAAGTAAATTAGGGCCCAGAAAGGGGAAGTGAGTGACTTGGAGAGCTAGTTAGTAGCAGACTTGGAATTAAACCCAGGCTTAGTAACCCCTTGGTCCAACGTTTTGTGTTTTTTTCATATCACAGTTTTAATTGTTTTATTTAAAGTTGTTATTTTTTAGAGCAATTTTGGGTTCATAACAAAATTAAGAGGAAAGTGTCCTGCCGCTGCACACGCATCACCTCCATTATCAACATCCCCCACCAGATTGGTCCTTGTGTTATAATTGACGAACCTACGTGGATTCATTTTTGTCACCCAGTGTCTGTATAGTTCATATGAGGGTTTACTGTGGGTGATGTATATTCTGAGTTTGAATGTATTTGAACAAACTTGTAATTTGAGTTTTAATAAATTTATAATTGGTAGCTCAGTAGTAAAGAATCTGCGTGCCAATACAGGAGACATGGATTCATTCCATGGGTTGGGAAGATCCCCTAAAGGAGGAAATGGCAACCCACTCTAGTCAGTATTCTTGCCTGGGAAATCCCACGGACAGAGGTGCTTGGCAGGGTGTGGGGTTTCAAAGGATTGGACACAACTTAGTTTCTAAACAACCACCAGTGCGTCACTATAGGATCACATAGAGTAGTTTGACTGCCCTAAAATTCCTCTATTCTGTGTATTCATCCTTCCCCACATTGCCTGGGAACCAGTGATCTTATTTTACATCTCCATAGTTTAGCCTTTCCCGAAATGCCGTATAGTTGCAGTCATACAGTATACGGCTTTTTCAGATGGCTGTTTTCACTTACTTGCATTTTAAGTTTCGTCCATAAAACAAATGAAAAAGGTTCCTCCATCATGGCTTGATAGTGTGTTTCTTTTTAAAACTGAATGATGTTCGGTTGTCTGGATATACCACCATTTATCCAAACACTATTGAAGGAAACATCTTGGTTGCGTCCAGAGTTCAAACTGAGTTCAAACAGAGTTCCCTGGCAATTATGAATAAAGCTACTATAAACAATAGTGTACAGGTTTTTGTGTGAACATAAGTTTTAGACTCCTTTGGGTAGATACTGAGGAGCCCTATTGCTGGTAAGCGTTATGTTTGCTTTCTAAGAAACTGCCAATGTGTCTTCCAAGGTGGCCATACTATTCTGAGCAGCAGTGAGTGGATGAGTTCCTGTTGTTCCACAGCCTCACCAGCATTTGGTGTTTCAGTGTCTATAATAGATGTGCAGTGGTACTCATTGTGAATAATTTTTACATCAATGCTCATATTGGTCTGAAGTTTTCTTCTGGTATCTTTTGTTTGGGTATTATGGTAATGCTAGTCTCTGAGAATGAGTTAGGAATTATTCCTTGTTTCTGTCCTCTGAAAGAGATTGTAGAGAATTTGTGTAATCCTTAAACGTTTACTGGAATACACCAGTGAACCCATTTTAATATGTTGTATTCTGTTAGCTTTATCTTTTCCTATTCCTATTACCCATAATTTACAGCTTTTGTAGTTGTCCTACAGTTGACTATTCTGTTTTGTCCCACCCCCAGTTTTAGTGGTTTCTATTGAGATACCCTCAAGTCAGAATCTTTTCTTCACTATTTCTGGTCTACAAATAAGCTTATTGAAAGCATTTACTTTTGTTACAGAATTTTTTTATCTTTATCATTTCTTCTTGGTTCTGTGGTAGAATTTCCATCTCAGTTATTTGTCTACTTTATCCAGAAGAGCGCTAAACATATTAATTGTTTTAAATTCCTGATCTCATAATTCCACGTCTGACATGTCTTGAATCTGATTCTGATACTTGCTCTGTTCAGACTTTTCTTTTTTCTCTTCAAACTTTGAAAAAAATTTCCTTATTCCTTACACTGTTTTTCTTAATAGCTAAGTATCATGTACTCAGTAAATGGAACTACAATCAACAGGTGATTTTAAGGTGTGGGGAGAGGGTGTCCTATGATTAGTTATCAGTATTTCTTTTTGCATTAATAGTGACAAAAGGTAATCCTATCAATCAGGAAATTCCAAGGGTTTTAGGACCTCTGCCAGGATCTGTGAACAAAGACCAAATAAATTTCTCATACCACATTATTGGATCAGTGTTAAACCAGAGTGTGATGTGCATCAGAAGCAAACTCTAAGAAATTGCAGACAGAAAAGAAAAAAAAAAAAAAAAACCCTCACTCCTTCATGTAGACAAGCACATAGAACCCATTATATATGGGTTTTCAAGATAAGTATAACAAGTGAGAGGACTTGATGGCATCATGAAAAATGAAATAAAATGAGTTGCTTACGTCAATGAGTTTTAAAATGGAGCCTAGGGACCATTAAAGAATTGAGTCTTATGCATGTCCTTACTCTGTGAACTATGAACTTTTGGTCAGGGCCAAACCACAAGTATTTTCAAGAGCTCTGCAAAAGTACCTTGCTCCAGGAACAGACTTTTGCTTAGTGATATTTATCGACCAAACACGTTTAGCCAACACTAGCTTTCTGCCGCCAATGCCAATCAAAATACTTTGAATTATGTAGACGTCCCCCTTTTTGCCTTTAAATCTCCTGACTTTCACTTGCTTCAAATGAAACCTATTTGAGTTAGGTTGCTATGCAAATCTGGTGTACCTTGAACTGCAATTCTTTGATCCCAAATAAATGCTTCGTCTTGAGTTTTGCCTCAGTGTTTTTATGTTGACAGCATTGTTTGTGGCACACAGTTTATCCTAACTGTACCTGGTAATCGGGGTGACCATCTGTCACTTCGCTTATTGGCTTTATCTAGAGGAAAGACAAAATATTTCTATCCCTGTGACAGGAATTTTTTTTTTTTTTCTCATATTGGAGCGAAGCACCCACCAACGTTAGGCTCTTACCCTCCCACAGAAACCTGGAGAGAGGCAAGCTAGCTGGCTGAAGCACCCACCAACGTTAGGCTCTTACCCTCCCACAGAAACCTGGAGAGAGGCAAGCTAGCTGGCTCCCTTGGTGTTTACGTTTCCAAAAACTGGCTCTCAAGTTGTTTCCATTTTAAAGAAATGGTTCCTAGTTTTTAAGAAACTCACGAAAATGAAAAACAAAAAAGCCCAACTGACAAAAGTCCCATCTAGTCTTCAAAGTGATCCCTTTTAAAGAGATGAGGAAGTGCTTAGATTTAGCTCTAAGCTAAATGCTCTCACAAAAGGCAGGGAGAATCCCCACATTTTCTACAGGGAGACTTAAGCTCCTTATATTTCATTTGTTTTTCACACACCCAGAAACATTGGTATATTTGACACCCAGTATATTTGACATTCTAGCCACTGATGGATCTGCCTAAGAAAAGCCCTGAGTCTATGTGGTATTTGGAAGCCTATTCATACCAAAGTGTACAGAGAGGGCCATTGGGTAATCAGATTTTTATTTCTTTTTTGTCCTGAAAATTGGAAGTATTGCAGGGCTCACTTAGGGAACCATGATGTTACAAGTGTAAAACTTCCTCACTAGAGAGTCGATCTAAACCCTGTCCCTCTTTGTCCTGTTTGAATCCCTCTCATCCACACTTTTGCTTTCCTCTACAGTGTTCTGAGTTGGCTGAAGTACTTCAGTGTGTCTTGAATTTGCAGTTTCTTGTGGAAGAGACACATTCTTAGAGAATGGATGTTCAGTCTGGTTGTTCAAATCTCTGGCATTGTCAGACTTCTCAGATTCCAGGTGGGAAAATAAAAGTTTGTTAGATCATTCTTCTCCTGTGCACAAATAGTCACTCTCATCTTTTAACTGACCCAAGAGATGCAAACTATGATTTGAAAAAGTCTGCTAGACCTCACTTGAAATATATTTGTAGGTTAACAAAACTCAGTTGAAAACTTTTGAAAAGACGTGTCGGTGATATCTGGGAGAAAAAATTGTCCTAACATAGGATGAAACCATTAGTTTTTTAAAATTAATTAATTTTACCATTAATCTTCTAATACTTTACAAAGATTAGGCTCTTTATTTTTTATTTCGGGAGTTGGTGATGGACAGGGAGGCCTGGCGTGCTGCGATTCATGGGGTTGCAAAGAGTCGGACACGACTGAGCGACTGAACTGAACTGAACTGATTGAATTACAGTTTACAGTGTTTTCTGGGCAGGCTCTTTATATTGCTACATAATTTCTTAGTGAAAGATATTTTTGAAGGAAAAAAATGTTAAAGTGTGATTTTGAATAATGGCCTTGACTTTCAGGTTACCAGATAAGAAGAAGCAGGAAACTCAAGAAAATTTGCTTTCAAGAGTCTTTAACATTTGTTTATGAATGTAGATGTTTACAAATTATGTATTTTTTAAGTTGCTCATCATACTGACTTTCTGAACAAATTAAATTGATTTAATAATTTTATTTGACAAATGGCATTACCTTTTGCTGATTTTATCACCATGTTTAAAAGTATGTAATCACAGTATTGTAGTTTAATAAGACTTAAGATTTAGTTTCTAATGATTTCAGATTTATAAATTATATACATTGAATTTATGGGTCAACTAAGTTATTTTTATTTCCACAAATTATTCTATTTCCTTAGTTCAGTGTCTGAACATGAAGCATCCTTCATTCTGTCCCAGCCCCTCTATCTTTCCTGAATGTTCACTCAGCTTCCCAATACCAACTTTTCTCTCTCACTGGAATACTCTGCCCAACACTCAATATATAGTAAGTTTTTCTCAAGGTATCTTTTCTTGAGCCTTCAGACTAGGTCGAGTTCACTAGTATTTTTTCACAATCCCCGAAATTTGACCTTCCAACATTTACAGTAATTTAGACTATGTAATAATTGGTAAGACTGTGTACTGGCTCAACTGTCTTTTCGTTTTTTAAACTAAAGCTAAGATGCCACCAATTATAGAACAGACCATTCTTTTACAATGCGTGCATGCTCAGTCAAGTCTGACTCTGTGACCCCACAGACTCCTCTGTCCATGGAATTTCCCAGGCAAGAATACTGCAGTGGGTTGCCATTTCCTTCTCCAGGGAATCTCCCCAACCCAAGCATGAAACCCGAGTCTCCTGTGGCTCCTGCATTGGCAGGAGAATTCTTTACAGTAAGCCACATAGCCTGGGAAGCCCAGGTTATGCTTTTAAATGCTCAAATGAATCCCTGCCTTTTCCTTCTTACAACTACTGACATTTATAATTTTTATTCACCTTACAAAGAAGAAAATATTTTCAATTGCTGACCCTGGTTTTCCATATTGCCTATGACCCTCTCCAGCAGACCCAGAAACTCCCTTAGTCCGAGTCAGGGAGATGGTGTTTCGTTTTGAATTGTAGTTAAAAATAGGTATCACATAACATTATTTTGCTATTTATAAGTGGCATTAAGTACATTTACATTCTTCTTGTGTTAAAACTATTAAATAAATCTTTAAAACAGCCCTAGTGGGAATTCCCTGGTGGTTCAGTGGTTAGGTTTGAACATTTTCCCCACCAGGGCCCAGGTTCAGTCCCTGGTCGGGGAACTAAGATCACACAAGCTATGTAGCTCAGCATAAAAATAAAACACCTTGGTATCACAACTCAGAGTCAGAGTTGGCACAAAGAGAGCACCCATCTTCATTCAGCGTTGCCATTTGTGGGATTCAGTCATGTTTATCAGTCTTCCTTTTCAGTGGGGAGGAGGGAGTGTGTGACATTCAGAAGTGGCTAGATGGTAGTGTAAATTCAAAACGACCTGCATATCAAATCGACTATACACATTCAGAAATCTTTCAGAGTCAGTCCCTTAGAGTCTGACCTTAGAGTCAGTCAGTCCCTTGTGCTGGAGTCCCAGTATCTATAACTAATCTCCATGGTTTTCTAACCTTCACTTTCCCTCTTTTTGCTTGATGGTCCAGTGACTAAGATTCCATGCTCCCAATGCAGGAGCCCCAGGTTCCAGATTCAATCCCTTGTCGGGGAACAGATCCCACATGCCACAAGTAAGACCTGATATGGCCAAGTAAATAAATAAAAATACATTAAAAAAAACAAAAAGTCTTCTATTTTAAAAGAGTGAATTCTGATGCTTACAGCCAGCTCCCTGGTGTGGGATTATTGGTAGAAGAGTGGCAAAGGGGAAGGTCCGAGCCTCTCTGTCTGGCTCTCATTTGTGGGGAGTGGGTTAGGCAGGGACACGCAGTGGCAGAGGAGGGGCATTCTGGACTCTCTTCTAAATTTTACTGTGAACCTAAACTCCTCTAAAAAACGCAATACAGAGTCGACCTTTTGTGAACACTGCTTTCAACATACATACCTTCAGTATCTTCACCTAAAATCCCCATATCGCTCCCAATACCACTCTCTCTTGCCATTGACACCAGTGACTTATTTGGTGACCATCACAATGCTCATTTGCCATCTAGCATTGTACTGGACTTCCAACAGCTGTAGGGAAGGAAAAATTCTCTCCCCTCATGGCTGGGCCCAAAGTTGAAACTGACAAAAGGCAGATTAACAGAAGTAGGGCATACACATTTTATTAAATGTTTATGTGTCCATGGGAGCATTCATGAAAGAATGGGCCCATTCTGGATGGGCCACAGACTGCGCTGTGTCTGAATGGATTCCACCACTCTTCACCTAGTGACTGTTCTAGACCCTGGAAGCGTTCCTGCATCCTGTATTTCCACATAATAGAGACAACCCATGGCCCAGTCCTGTCCATTCTTCCTTCCATTTGCGTCTCCAAACACTTCTAGTTCCTCAACAACCCCTTTGTGTTGTTCAGTCACTAAGTTGTGTCTGGCTTTTGGCTGACAATATTGAATGTAGCACTTAATACAGCAGCATCTTTTAGGATTTTCAATAGCTCACCTGGAATTCTATCACCTCCACTAGCTTTGTTCCTAGTAATGCTTCCTAAGGCCTACTTGACTTCACAGCTACCTCTGCCACCAACTAATTTATTTAACCACTCATTCCTTGAAGGAATCCATGTTTGTTTCCAGTTTGGTGCTCTGATGAACAAGAGGTGCTAAGGCCATGCAAGTTCAAGATTTGGGGAGACTATAAATGTTATTCCTCGAGGAGGGGTTGGGAGAGCTCCTCCAGACCACCCTCTTGTTTGATCCCTCACTCCCTAGAAGAACTCACATGATCCCACAAAGCTGACTTCTTTCCTGCAGGCGAAACTGCTACCCCATGGCCCACGGCCCAAGGCCCTGCAAGTTATTAGCCTCAACTATACAAGAACCCTCATCAGGTATTCCAAGGGCTTCCTGGGAGTCAGGCAAGGCCAGACTTTTCTTTGGAATGTGCCCAGGTGTAGACCTGCTGAGTCAATCATTCACTACTCGGTCTATTTTAATGTTTCTGGGGTTGAGTTTCTGGACTGTATGGTACTTGGAAAGTTTTTTGTTGTTTGTGTTTGTAAACCAACACTGTTTACAGAATTTCCCCATGGAAAAAGTGGGGATGGAGGTGGTTCAGGCGGTGAGGCAGGAGGTAGGTGGGTCCCAGGTAAGCATTAGAGATTCACTCCCTGTAGACTGAAACTCCAAGATGAGAATAGCAGGACAATTTAGGGAGGAGGCTGGGCCCCGCCCAGACCACACGTTTCTCAGGAGACCTGTCTGGCCACATGTGCACAGAAAGTCTCCTCGGAAGTCAAAGGGGAGTGATGTTAACTAATGCCAGGCTACCCATGGGCCTCTTCGCTGGAACCCGTCTTGGCTAAAATGAGTGCGCACATCCAGGAGAATCCTGAGATGCACCAAATACGGCCTGTGAACCAGGCAAATCAAAATGACCCGCCGAGGGAAACCCGGAAGAAATGCCCCAGTTAAGGCAGTCAAACGGCCACGAGGGCTCGACTCAGCGACTGCGTGGCCCTCAGTCGGCCGGGGTGTTTATCCACGCGCCCTGTACTCTCCCCTCCTAGTCACTACTCACTGCTTTCTGTCTTTGCGGGCATTCTCTGCAGAGCGGAAGGGCTGGGCCCTTGTCACGACCGCTGGTCTAGGCAGTATCCGGTGCTTTCACTGCGGCGGCCGCCCTGTCTCTGGCTGGAAACCGAAGCCGGGGAGGACGCCGAGGCGGGCGGAATCGGTTGGTTGTTGCTGGGCTGTGGGCCTCCTCCTCTCTCCGGAGGCTGTGCCGGCAGGTTGTCGGGGCGGAGGCCGAGGCTGGCCCCTCAGTCTAGGCCTGGGTGTGGAGCTGCCCGGCCGATCGACCAGCCTCCACCGGAGCCGCTCCAGACGCCGCAGGGAGCGGGAGAGGCTTTCCCGGGACAGAGGTGGGAGCCAGGCCAGGCCTGGCTGGGAGGCCAGGAGCGAGCTGGGCTGCAGATCGCCCTGGTCCCGGTGTGTGAACACAGTCCCCCAGAGCCACGACCCCGGGCGCTGGGCCCCGCGTCTCTGGGGAGGCAGTGGCCCCCCGGAGCCCAATGGGCTGTTTGATTCGCTCCTGAGACGGTGCTGCCTAGGCGGGTTTCAAACCTTGTGACCGCTCAGAGCTGGGCCTCTTTGCATGTTTCGGCATCCGCTGGGGATGTGCCAGTGAGGGGGTCCTCCGCCCACAAAATTTGTCTTGCCATTTGGCGAGGGGACTGCTGGTGCCTTGATGAGGAAAGCAACTAGGGCGTGCCCCCTCCCCTGGCGGTGTGTCCCCACCTACCTGAGTCCTTGAAGGGGCCGGGTCTTATCTGTGGCCTGGCGACACCTCTGCACTGCCCTGAGACTCCCCCCACAAGTACTGAAAGTGTATTCTGGCCTCAGACATGTTACAGTGGTGTTTCCTCTCCTTTCATCCCCTAAATCTCATGCCTGCCCTTTCGTCACATCTAGACTGGAGTATGCTCTTATCCGTTTTTAGTTTATATAACTTATAATCCAACCCCCTGCACTATTTATTAAACTACCCTTTCTCCTTGGAAAATTTCCCCCTATTAATTTCTTTTCTTCATTCTCTGTCTTCCTGACTCCACCGCCCTCCCCGCCCCCCACCTCAAGGTTTGCACAGACTTTCTTCTGACAAAGGAGGCCCTACACGTGACCCAAAGATGTCACTGTGGAGAAAAACCAAGGTCATGATGGCGGAAGAGGTCACTGAAGGGCACGATCCAGAGGAGGCCAGCCAGCCAGGAACGCAGCAGGCACGGTAAGCAAAGGCCAAGGTGGCCAGGGTACACAGTGGCCAGATCGTGGGGCGAGGGAGGCCAGTGCCCGTCCCTCCTGCTTCTTGTAGCTCTCAGGTGTGAAGGGACCCAGCCTCGTGGCAGGAGGAAGCACAGGAAGCCAAGTGAGCCCAGTGAGGACACCCCATGGGCTGGAGCTGCTCCCTGGAAGCGTGGAATGGACATGGGCACGCAGCGCTGGGAGCTGCCAGCCTAGCCTCCCAAGCCTCCCAGTAGCAGCAGGGACACAGTGGAACGGAGCGAACTGCAGGACACAGGCAGCTGCAGCCCAAGGTTGTGAGGTCAGAGTCCTCCCTCACCTATTAACCACAAAGGCTTCCTGGTCTTCTCCTGCGCACCACATGCTTGGACTAATGTGGCACACAGTGGTGACTGTGGTGTGAGCATGTGTGCTAAGTCACTTCAGTTGTGTCTGATTCTTTGCAAATTCATTGATTGTGTAGCGCACCAGTCTCCTCTGTCCATCGGATTCTCCAGGAAAGAATACTGCAGTGGGTTGCCCTGTCCTCCTACAGGGGATCTTGTGACCCAGGGATCGAACCTGCATCCCTTACATCTCCTTTGTTGTCAGGTGGGTGCTTTATTCTAGTGCCACCTGGGAAGCTGGGTGATTCTGATAGATGTGTTCAAAAGCAACAAATGCATTCTCTAATAAGTTTTGAGGGGGGACTTCCCAGTGGTCCATTGGCTAAGACTTCATGCTCCCAATGCAGAGGGCCAGGGTTTGATATCTAGTCAGGAAACTAAGATCCCACACGCTGCAACTAAAGATCCTGCATGCCATAGCGAAGATCGAAGATTCCCTCTGTGCTGCAACTGACACCTGGTGCAGCTCAAGAAAGTTAAGTCCTCAGGCCACTTAAAAGCATAAGTGTTTTCTTCCCAAATCCCCTTCCTCCCCATTTAAATACTTTGCTGGAGTTAAGCTGTCTTATTTCTGTATCCTTCCCAAACTGCTGTGATGTGCAAGGGATTATTTCTTAATTTTGTTGTCAAAATCCCAACTTTCCCAAACAAGTGACTTACTTCAGTAGAGTCCATAAGTAGTTTTTCCATTCTTAGGTTATAAAGAAGTCCACCTTACTACTACAGTGACCTTAAAAGTCTTGCCAAAATCAGCACTCAACTCTCTTTCCCTTGGTGTTTCACTTAGTACGTCTGGCAAAAAATTACAGGTTTTGACTTTTTCCTGTGATACTGTGCAGGGACATCATCCAAGTCTTAATTCACATTGTAATTACAGTGATTATTTAGAGCGAAGTAACTTGTAGGTACTTTTTAATAGCACACGAAAATGATTCCAGGTTTTTTCTCTCCCTACTCATTTGAAGAGCTAGTAACATTGAATTGACACAAAAATTTGTTTAGGTTTTGCTATAAAGATGTTATGCGGAAACCTGAATGAACGTTTTGGACAACTCACTGTGTGCGGTAGGTCCCAGCCTCTGGTAGCAGTGACGGATGCTCTCAGCTGGGATGCCCAGGCCCTCACTCAAAGACCTTGTAAGCTCACTGACTCCTGCTGCCATTCACCCTGCACCAGTGCAGTATTGTGGTTCTTGCTATAACTGGAGGAAGAACGCAACAAAATCTGATCAGAAACTTGAGGAACAAGACATTACTGAGAGGCTGTAGAGGGTGTCCTGGGGGCATGCCACAGTGAGGTGGTGAAGGGGAAGGAAGGAAACATAGACTTGGAGCTCTGCCTTTATTAGTTTCCAAGGGTGGTGGTCTCTAAGGTTTCATGGTTTTCACTTGTCCTGAGTAGGTTTACAGAACTCAAGGGTATATGAGGGTGCAGGAAACTGGAAGGGAGGGTTTCTTACACTGGGGCACATACAAGTACTTGAATGCTTTCCATGCTATGCTGAGTGGGGGATAGTAAAATGGATAAATCATAAGCAACTTCCAAAACACCTAGCTTACAAGCATGGGGCCTGGGTGCAGTCAGTGTTTAAATAGCAGAGAGACCAAATGAACCACATCTAGAATGGTAAATTCTACTGGAATGATGGAGGAAATTTATGAAACATAGAAGCTTTTATTTAAAGATGTATTTTGCAAGCAGCTTGGGATACCTCAGGACTGTATTTTGTGTGAAAGTTACTTGGAGCAATGAAGATTCTTTATCTTAGAGTGGTCCTGAGATGTTAGGTGTTACAACCCACTATTATAGTGGGCCTAGTGGAGCTAGGAAAAAGCTTCAGAAAGCTGAAGCTCCCATCACCCATTCCAAAAATGTAACATCCAAAACTGGGAACAAGCCAATGTGCAATTAGGTGGGTTAACAAACTGGGGTACATCTATAGAGGAATACTCAGCTGTGAAATGGTTACTTACATAAGCAACACTGTGAATTGCATGGGGAAGAAAGCACATTATCATTTTAAAAGTAAACAGTTTAATGATTGCAACAATATAAAGTTTTATAAAACAAGCTAATTTACTGTGAAAGAGTAAAATCAATAGCGGCTATAAAGGCAGAAGGGGGAGTTTTTAAAAGGGTACAAGTGAGTATCCTGGTAGCCTAGAGGCTAGAATCCTGGGCTTCACTGCTACAGCCCCAGATCAACCTCTGGTTGAGTTATCCCAGAAGCTATGCAGTGTGGCAAAAAAAAAAAAAAAAAAAGAAAGGGAAAGGGAACAAGTAAACTATTTGTTGTAGATATGTTTTTTAATAGTTTTATGGGTGTGCAAGTAAACAATATCATATTGTACAATTTTAATCAATTATATTTCAATAAAACTTTGTAGAAATTTGTTTTACATAGAAATTTTCCTTTTTTAAAAAATTTTTTTTCATAACCAGAGCTTTAGAAACCTGCCTTTCCCTGGCAGGCCTTCCATCAAGGAAAAAATATACTGGTAAAGACTGTTTTTGAGTCAGCAGGAAACTGGTCACAAAAGCTATATCCCTGGGCTCCAGCATCTCGCTTCATCCCCGTCTGTCATTGTCTGTGCAGCATGATGTTTAGGGTGAAAAGTCCAGAGGCTATGAGAATAGGCAAAGCTTTATTTGCTCTGACAATGACCTCAACTAAAGGAAGAACACATAACGGGAGTGTACACACTCATGTAACACACCACAGTCACTGGGACATTTGTGGAGGTGCCTTTATAACAGGCACTTCCTTTCATTGCCACAGCCTCCTCCAGTGCATATAACCACATCCAGCATTTCTGTGTGAAGTTTCTGGCTTCACCCTTGAAATCATTCAGTAACACCAAAAAAAACCCAGCTTGAGACCTGAAGGCACATGATTTTTGCAGTACCTGGAGCTTCTCCACAACAGTGCTCAGCATTATGTGTAATACTGGAGAAAAAGGAACTGATTTCTATGCTTCTCACAGAAGCACCAGAGGTGCTTCTTCCAGGTGACCTCTGGGTCCACCAAATTCCTTGTATCCAGGCCATAAATTAGGGCCCTTTACTAGAAGCCCTCTCTTTCCTAGGAGACTTTCGGCAGCTATGCAAGCTGGACCTCTAGTGGAAGGTGGTAAGCCTACTGCTGTCAATGTTACCCACACTTGGCTAAAATTGGATTGAGCCCTAATTTGTCAGAGAGGAAGGAATATGAGGTAACCCTGAAAATTATTCATACTGTTCTGTAAAGAAGGGGACAAAGATGAGACATTTCCTTCCCCTGATCAAACTGCCAGGACTGATACAAAGTGTTGGAACCCGGAAACTACTGGCTGGTAGGGGTGAGGCTTCTGCCACAGAAACCAGAAGGGATGTAACTGAGGAAACAGAGCCAGCAGTGAAATATCCAGAAAGGCTCCTAAAAACTTCCCACCAACCTACAAACTCAAAGGGAATGTTGCTTCTGTGTATGTTCAGCTGTATAATGCTCAACTTCTAGGAGATGGCCCCTTCACAAAGAAACCCATGTTCCCTGTTGGGCTTAGACCTTTAAGATGGTTTCCCCAAACCTGCTGCATAATTTTCTAGTTGAATATAGACACTGGCTGTGACTGGTGTTCTCACAGTCATTGCATTCGTGAGGTCATCTGGTGTGCAGTTTTCTATGTTGAATGATGTGGGAGCTTTGACTGAAGGATTTCCCACACTCCCCACATTCATAAGGCTTTTCTCCTGTGTGAACTCTCCGGTGCTGAATGAGATTGGACTTTTGGCTGAAGGATTTCTCACATTCATCACACTTGTAAGGTCTGGCTCCAGTGTGAATTCTCTGGTGTTGATTGAGGGTGGAGCTGTGGCTAAAGGATTTCCCACATTCCCCACACTCATAAGGCCTCTCTCCAGTGTGAATGCGCAGGTGCTGCACAAGTTTGCATTTGTAGCTGAAGGATTTTCCACATTCAGTGCATTTATAAGGCCTTGCCCCACTGTGGATCTTCTGGTGTTGAATGAGATTGGAGCTTTGGCTAAAGGAATTCCCGCACTCACCACACTTGTAAGGCCTGGCTCCAGTGTGAACTCTCTGGTGTTTAATGAGAGTAGAGCTGTAGCTGAAGGATTTTCCACACTCGCCACACTCATAAGGCCTCACTTTACTGTGAATCTGTAGGTGCTGCACAAGTCTTAATTTGTAGCTAAAGGCTTTCCCACATTCATTGCACTTATAAGGCCGTGCTGCAGTGTGACTTCTGTGGTGTTGAATGAGTCTGTAGCTTTGGCTAAAGGACTTCCCACATTCGCTGCACTCGTAAGGCCTTGCTCCTGTGTTATCAGGTCTCTGGCAATTGATAAGGAGGGAACTTTGGTTAAAAGGTTTCTCACAGTCATCACAGTCCTGGTAGTTTCTTCTAGTGAGAATCTGCTGATCCTGAAAAAGTGTGTATTCACAGCTAAACAGTTTCTCATACTCACTGCACTTGTACTGACTTTTTCCATCAAGAAAGGGCTCTGCACACTGAAAGCTGCTCTGTGGCTTCGTCCCTTTGAGTGTGGCCTGATGCTGGAGGAGGTTCAGCATAGCCAGGAAATCCTTGCCCACTTCCTCACAAGTGAAGGGCTTTGCTGATACGTGAAATCTGTAACTTCTCACACATGCCTTGTCTGTGTCCCTTCTGGATGGTTTCTCGTTGCTGGGCTCTGGGTGGAGGCCAGGGCTAAACCTTGGTTGCTTCTCACACTCCTCACAGGGCTGTGAGTTTTGCTCAGGATGCAGGCCTTGGTGCTCAGGCAACTGTAGACTGTCTCTCTTGGCCCTGACACACCCCTCACAGGGCTGAGTCTTCTCAATGGATGGGTATGGAACTACAGTCTTGCCCCGTGATGTTTGTTCTACAGGAACACTCTCCACAGAAAATGCCACTGCCTCCTCCATTCCATACCAACAACCTGAAAGCACAGACGTGTGGGTGAGATGCCTGTCGTGTGTGGTGGAGGGAGCAGCCTCTACACAATTCAGTGTAAGACTCAGCACAGCCCATTGGATTGCTCTCAATATGAGGTTGATGTGCAGTATTGGGGCTCTGAAAGTCTTAAGAATTAGGAAGGCCTCATAAGATAAAGAATGTAAAGGGGAAGGGTGCAGAAAAGAAAGAAACATTCGGTTCAAATTCTGTGCCAACACCCTTCATGAGAGCCTTGGTTGAGTGACATTTCAGTGCTATGCATGAGTTTATGAACAGCAGCCTGGGACAGTGGTTGGATTTTTTGGCAGCACAGTTAGAGGTGGCAGGCTCATGAAGAGGTAGCTTAGCCCAGCCCTGTTGACCTTAGTGGCCACTAGCCAGGCAACTGGGGAAAGGAGGCAGAACCTGTGTCTGAAGTGAGCAGAGTTCAGTACAAGGTACTGGGGTGCGTGTGAGGGCCTTACCCAGTGAGGTCACAAGCGCAAAGTTCTCCAGCATCACATCGTGGTACAGGCATCTCTGCTTCTCATCCAGGAGACCCCATTCCTCCCAGGAGAAGTACACAACCACATCTTCAAAGGTCACACTTCCCTGCCATGATGGGGGAAAGATGAAATCACAAACTCTTCCAAAGACCACAACCCATCACTGACACATCTACCCATGCCCACCCTCTCTCTAACTCAGGGGAGATGAAACCAGACCACTGTCTGCAAATGGCCCCACTGATCACTGGGGCCAGAAACCATCAAGAGGAGGCACACAGACAAAAAGATATGGTACAGCTATCAGGCAATGTCCCTAACTTGTGGACAAATCATGTATGCCTCACACTGGGGCCCTGAGACTCCTTCTGCAAATGCACATCCTTCTTGATATGGTACATCCCTCACATCTCTAGACACCACAGCCACATGTCCCAGGCCACCATCTGACCACTCCATAGCTTAAGTGCCTCTTTGGTGTCCCTATAAATTATGGTAGTTCAATCATCTCCTACTTTACCCCAGTGGGGAGGATGGGATCATGTCCTATGGTTATAGAGATGACCAAACACAGGAGACCTGAGACCTAATGTTGGTCAGATGAGATCAACAGCAATTTATTAATCATCTACTCAGTCTGGGAGATGAGGAAACCACACACTCACAGAGCCAGAGTGGAGCTACATGAATGAAAAGAGTGAACAGTGATCCTCCAGGGGCAGACAGGGAGCTGAAACCACCTGAGAAGGGATGAGCAGAAAGTCCATTTAATCCCTGTGAGAAAGAAGACTGTTGGGTTAGGAGACCTCATGTGTAGGAGCAGAGTGAGAAGAACCAGCACTGAGGCCATTTGAAGTCCGCATGGTTTCACAACACAGCACTTAAACACTGGTTTTAATCTTTAATTTTAGGCTTACACAACAACCTGGCAAAAAACATACAGAGTATACTTTGCCAATTCAAACAGGATTCAAATACTCCCAGGGACTTCTCATAACTTCCTGAGCTGCAGCAGCCCCAGATCTTTCTCTGGAGGCCTCATTACTTAGAGGCAGGTCCTTGTCTCAGACTCTGCATTCAGAACATGTCTGCTCTCAGACACACGTGGCCCTCTCCAATTCTGGGCTGCATTCTCAGCCATCACAACTCTCTTCTGTTCACCCAAGCCACATTCAAAGCTCAGCCCCATGTCGTGGACCACCCCAGGTGTTACGACTCACAAGTGGCCATGTTTGCCCAGGACCTGGTGCCACTAATATCACTCTCTCTTCAGGTCCCATGAATCACTGTATCCAGTCCTCAGCTGTAAAAGGCAAGTAGGCCAATAGATATCATCTAAGTGCAAGGCCCTGCTGGGGGTGCCTAACCCCTGCCAGCCAGGCCCCATCCCTGGGGAACCCAGAGGGTACCTCCCAGATACAATCACATGGGCTGAACCTGTACTTGTTAGTCCAACACTGAGGATGTGGAATCATCAGCTCCCACTACCTCTCCACGTGCACATCTCTCATCTGCAGGCACAGGGGTCCCAATTGTCTCTCTGACTCATCATACAGTTTAAGAGGCCTTGATAAAGAGAACCCCTACTGCTAGAGCCCTGTGCAAGACCCAGCCACCTGAAAGTGAAGTCACTCAGTCGTGTCTGACTCTTTGTGACCCCACAGACTGTAGCCTACCACGCTTCTCCGTCCGTGGGGTTTTCCAGACAAGAGTACTGGAGTGGGTTGCCATTTCCTTCTCCAGGGGATCTCCCCGACCCAGGGATCAAACCTAGGTGTCCCTCATTGTAGGCAGATGCTTTTACCGTATGAGCCAGGGAAGTCCAACCATCTGAGGCAGCCTAAAATCCAGGCCCCCTTGTCTGCCTCTGATCTGTGCTTCAGTCTCAGGCACCCAGAACCATGTGTGGATCTTAAGATATCCCATAGCCCTGTTCCCAATTGGTTTGCACTTGATGCTCCTTTGGCCCTGGTGCCTCAATGGTAAAGAACCTGCCTGCCAATGCAGGAGACATGGGTTCGATCCCTGGTCTGGTAAGATCCCCTGGAGAAGGGAATGGCTACCAACTGTAATAGTGCCTGGGAAATCCTAAGGACAAAGGAACCTTGTGATCTACAGTGGATGGGGTTGCAATGAGTCAGACACAACCAAGCATGCATGCACTGATGTCCCCTACTATCAGAGCCCTTATCTTTCCTACTACCCTTACTGAAACATTTGCAGTCTCAATCTTTGGCTTATTAAGGATTAAAACTCACTGGTACTTTCCATGTGAGTTCCCATGGTCATTCCTCTATACTTGAGACCTGGTATGCTGCGATTGATGGGGTCGCAAAGAGTCAGACACAACTGAGCAACTGAACTGAATTGAACTTCCTTATTACAAAGACACTAGTAGCTCATGCTAAAAAACCTCACTTTAACTTAATTACCTCTTTAGAAACCCTACCTACAAATACAGTCCCATTCTGAGGTCCTGGGGGTTAACACTTCAACTTAAAAGCTTCAGGGGATGTAATTCTGCCCATTACATGGGCACAAATGTCCCCATTCACCTCTAAACTCATCTAGCAGTGTGAGTGAAATACATCAGGCTAAAGGAAAGGTCACCACAAAGTTCTTGTGAGTCAAGAAAATGTTGAACAAGAGCAGCTCCAGCCTCAGGGTCCCTTTGCCCCAATTATTCCTGGGCCTCTGCATTCACCACAGTCCACTCTTCCCTTGGGAGTCTTGGCCACTTGTTAAGACTGTCCTCTCCTCCCACAAATGCCACCTCCTCCAACCAGGTGCCCCAGAAAGAGATGCAGAATTAACACTCAACCTGTTCTTTCTGACCTGAGAGTAACATTACCAAGGATGAGAATTCCCTTTCCTAAATGTGACACTGAGTTCCTTCCACCCAGTGGTCACCACCTATATGGGTCTAATGCTGAACTGTCTCAGATTTCTACATTTTTATAACCTTCAGCTAACTAGATACCTCCATTCTATATTTTCTGAAACACATCAGGCTCTTAGACATGGCACAAAACTCCCGCTATCCTAACTGGAAATTGTTCCCGCTCCCTCCACTGACTGCTCCAGCCCTGTGAATAGAGACCCCCATGTTCAGCTGTAAAGACAAAAACCTTAAGAGGCCTTACAAATAAATAGCTAAGAAAAGAAGCAAAAGGCAAAGGAGAAAGGGAAGATTTACCCTACTGAATGCACAACTCCAGAGAAACAGCAAGGAGAGATAAGAAAACCTTCAAAGAAACAGAGGAGAACAACAGAATGGGGAAGACTAGAGAGATCTCTTCAACAAAATTAGATATACCAAGGGAAAAATTCATGCAAAGATGGGCACAATAAAGGACAGAAAACAGTATGGATCAAACAGAAGCAGAAGAGATTAAGACGTGGCAAGAATATACAGAACTATACAAGAAAGATCTTAATGACTCAGATAACCTCGATGGTGTGATCATTCACCTAGAGCCAGACATCCTGGAATGTGAAGTCAAGTGGACCTTTGAGAGAAGCATCACTATGAACAAAGCTAGTGGGGGTGATGGAATTCCAGCTGGGCTGTTTCAAATCCTAAAAATGATGCTGTGAAAGTGCTGCACTCAACATTCCAGAAAATTTGTTTGGAAAACTCAACAGTGGCCACAGGACTGGAAAAGGTCAGTTTTCATTCCAATACCAAAGAAAGGTACTGCCAAAGAACATTCGAATACTGTACAATTTGCACTCACTGCAGTATGTGAACTGAGAGCTTCCAGATGTACAAGTTGGGTTTAGAAAAGGCAGGGGAAGCAGAGATCAAATTGCCAACATCTGTTGGATCATTAAAAAAGCAAGGGAATTAAAAAAAAAATCTACTTCTGCTTCATGGACTATGCTAACATCTTTGTGTGGATCACAACAAACTGGGAAATTCTTCAAGAGACCCCTTACCTGCCTCCTGAGAAATCTGTACTTGGGTCAAGAAGCAACAGTTTGAACCAGACATGGAACAACAGACTGGTTCAAAACTGGCAAAGAGGGACTTCCCTGGTAGTCCAGAGATTAAGAATCTGCCTTGCAATGCAAAGGATGCAGGTTTGACCCCTGGTCAGGGAACTAAGATCTCATATGCCGACATGCCTTGGAGCAACCAAGCCTGAGCCGAGTCACTACAACAGCAAAGGTCCCACATGTCCAACTAAGACCAGATGCAGCCAAATAAAATTTTAAAACAACAACAACAAAAAAAAAAACCAGGAAAGGAGTCAAGGCTGTACATCGTCACCCTGCTTATTTAACTTACATGAAGAATACATCAGGCAAAATGCTGGGCTGGATGAAGCACAACCTGGAATCGAGCTTGCCAGGAGAAATATCAGTAACCTCAGATATGCAGATGATTCCACCCTTATGGAAGAAAGCAAAGAGGAACTGAAGAGCCTCCTGATGAAAGTGAAAGAGGAGAGTGAAAAAGCTGGCTTGAAACCCAACATTCAGGAAACAGAGATCATAGCATCTGGTCCCATCACAAATAGATTGGGAAACAATGGAAACATAGATTTTGTTTTCTTGGGCTTCAAAATCAATGCAGACAGTGACTGCAGGCATGAAATCAAAAGATGCTTGCTTGCTCCTTGGAGGAAAAGCTATGAAAAACCTAGGCAGTATATGTAAAAAGAGAGACATCACTTTGCCAACAGACAGAACTAAAGCTATGGTTTTTCCAGTAGTCATTTGAGAATTGGACCATAAAGAAGGCTGAGTGCCAAAGAATTGATGCTTTCAAACTTTGGTGTTGGAGAAGACTCGAGAGTCCCTTGGAGATCAAGGAGATCAAACAAGTCCATCCCTGGTTTGAAGGAACCAGGAAATCAGCCCTGAATATTCAATGAAGGATGGATACTTAAGCTGAAGCTCCAACACTCTGGCCTCTTCTGTGAAGAGTCAACTCATTAGAAAAGACCCTGAGGCCGGGACAGGCAACAGGAAAAGGGGGTGACAGAGATGAGATGGTTGGACAGCATCACCGACTCCATGGACATGAGTTTGAGCAAGCTCCAGGACACAGTGAAGGACAGGGAAACATTGTGTGCTGCAGTCACGGGGTTGCAAAGAGTCGGATATGATTCAGCAAGAGAACAAAGATCCAACAACTTCACCTCCACAATTGTGTCTTACACACATCCCACCTGAACTAGTGTGGCAGCCTCCTCTCACCCTCCCACCTAAGATGGAACATGCTGGGCAGGGTAAGGTAAGGTCACCTCCATCTTATGGTCCAAATCTCTCCTTATTCCTACCACCTTCAAAATCAACACCCATATTCCAGGTCTGAGTCCTACCTCCCTGCTTTGTTCTCATCAGAAGGAGACTGACATTTCCCTGAATACTGCCAGGCTGGCTTCACCTTCAAGCATCTTGGACATACTGGTAGGTGTGCCTGTGAACACTTCAGTTTACTGATCTCTGGAATTGGGAACACTTCTATATAGTAACCTCCAGCCTTGTCCTGATGTTTCTCCAGGGCCCTGACACCACACAGATAGGGTGCAACCAGTGAGCCCCGGGAACCCTCCCCTTACTGTGAAGATTCCAAAAGTGCTTCAGCTGTTGTGGGAACGACAAGGAAGAAGAAGTGGAGGCAGGTGACCAGGGTGGAGCTTCATGGGCTCTGCTCTACTCACCCTGGAGCAGAGAGACCTCCGGCTGCCAAAACCCTGGGAGATTCAGTCCTCAGCCACAGGACTCAATCTCCCTGTGTTTCACTGTTATCAACCCTTTTAAGCTTGTTTTTCATCTAAAGAACCTCCTGGGAAATTTCACGTTTCTCCTTCGTTGAAATTCTCCAACAGTCCCCAGGGTTTTCAGAATGAAGAAATAACCCCTGAGCCTGCCAATCCAGGCGCCACTTCATTTTAATTTACTGTTCCCTAAAGAAACAGGTTTCCTGAATGCTCCCAGCTCAGTGCAACCTCCAAGCTGCTATACCTGCGGCTCCCTCTGCCCATCACCCTCTCCCACGCGCCATCACTGCCTGTCGACACAGGGCCTGACCTATGACCACCTCAACATCCTGGATCCCAGGGCTGCAGGCATGTGAGCAGGTGCCCCACACTCCGGGCTTTAGTGTCTGGTGGGCTGAGGGCCCAGAGGACGAGGCTTACCTGATGCGGGTCCCTCAGTGTCGCCGCCGCCATCGGACTCCGAGGTGGGGCAGCCTAGTGCTTCCGATCTGTCTCTCTGAAGCAGGCCCGATGACTTTTCTTGCTCACGTTTCCTTCTCAGTCTGGGTCACCTTGGAACCGACCCAGTGTTCTGGAACCTCTGAGCAGGAAACAGATCGCCACTAGGAGGAGGCTGGAAGTCCCGTCCCAACACGATGGTACACACAGAAATGCCCCTCTCCTGGACCTTCATTGGTTCCACGCTGATGCGCCTTTGTTGGCTCAGGGTCCTCTGGGCACTGTGGTTCTCACAGCAGTGAATAAAACACTGAATTAAATACATGAAACAGTGAATTAAAACTCCTCTGCCTACATGTATAGACTCTTCCCGTAGTGCAGGAGATACAGAAGATGTGAGCTCAATCCCTAGGTTGAGAAGATCCCCTGGAGAAGGAAATGGCTTTCTTGCCCGGGAAATCCCATGGACAGAGAAGCTTAGTGGGCTACACTCTATGAGGTCACAAACGAGTCAGGCATGACTTGGTGACTAAACAACAACAGTATTTTAACTATTTATCGAATTTGTTTTTTTTTTTAATTAATTTTTTACTTTTGCTTGTTTAGGTCTTTGTTGCTGTGCCTGGGCTTTCCCTAGTCGCAGAGGGTGGGGACTACTCTGCAGTTGCTCTGCATGGCTTCTCATGGCCGTGGCTTCTCTTGTTGCTGTGCATGGGCTTCGTGGCTCTAACAGCGGGTGGATCTTCCCGAAGCAGAGACTGAACTTGCATCCCGTGCACTGGCAGGTGGATTCTTACACACTGTGCCGCCAGGGAATTCCTGTCTGCCTTTTTAATAAGCGGTAATGCTGTCTCTGTAATTCAGCGTCACTTCAAGAATCAAGAAGAAATAGCTTAAAACAGCCAAACCTTACACCTAAAGAGACTAGAGAAAGAACAATCCCCCTCAAGTTAGTATAAAAATATTATAGGGGCTTCCCAAGTGGCTCAGTGGTAAAGAATCTGCCTGACTATTCAAGAGACATGAGAAGACCCCACATGCTGCAGAGCAACAAAGCCTGTGTTCCACAACTGCTCAGCCTGTATGCTCAGGAGCCTGTACGCTCAGGAGCCTGCAACCCACAGCTACTGAGCCCACGTGCTGCAACTACTGAGGCCTGCATGCCTGGAGCTCACGCTCCACAACAGAAGAACCCACAGCGAGAAGTCCACACACTACAACTAGAGAGTAGCCCCTGCTTGCTACAACTAGAGAAAAAGTTCATGCAGCAACAAAGACCCAGCACAGCCAAAAATTAAAAAAAAAAAAAAAAGAAAAAGAAATCACAAAGACCAAAGCAGAAATGTGTGCAATAGCAACAAAGAAAACAACAGCAAAGATCAATAAAACTAAAAGTTGAATGTCTGAGAAGATAAACAAAATTGATAAACCTTTAGCCAGATTTACCAAAAAAAAAAAAAGAGGGGATGTGTGTGGATAGGACTCAAATCAATAAAATTTGACATGAAAAAAGAGAAATTAAAACTGACACTATAGGAATATAAAGGATCATAAAACTACTGCAAGCAACTCTATGAGGATAAAATGGACAAATTCTTGGGAAGGTATAACTTTCCAAGATTGAACCAGAAAGAATTAGAGAATATGAACAGATCCAACCACATGTAATTCAACAGAAGCTATAATGTAAAATCTTCCAACAAAGTCCAGCATGCGGTGGCTTCACAGGTAAATTCTATCAAACTCTTAACAAAAATTGCAGAGACGGGAATACGCCCAAACTTGTCCTATGAAAGTCATCACTCTGATACCAAAACCAGACAAGAAAGCACATATAAAAGATTACAGACCAAGATCATTAATGAACATAAATGCAAAAATTTTCAACAAAATAAGAGCAAACAGAATCCAGCAATACATTAAAACGCTCACACCTTGACTGAGTGGAATTTATCCCAGGGATGCAAAGAAAAACTGTGATGCAATTGAAGAATATACACAAATCAATCAATGTATACACTATATTAAAAAATTAAAAATCAGATGATCATCTCAGTAGATGCAGGAAAAGATTCTAACAAAATTCAATACCCAGTCATGGTTTAAAACAAAAAAACCTTTCCATAAAATGGGCACAGAAGGAATCTACCTCAACATAATAAAGACTGTATAAAGCAGACTCACAGCAAACATCATTTGCAATAGTGAAAAGCTGAAAGCACTTCTGCTAAGAGTAGGAACAAGGTAATGCTGTCCACTCTCACCACTACTACTCAGCATAGATTAGAAATACTAATTGGAAAAGAGGAAGTAAAAGTGCCCCTGTAATGATGTACTAGACACAGAAAATCCTATAGATGAAACCAGAAAACTACTAGGGCTAATCAATGGATCTTAAAGTTGCAGGATATAAAATTAATGCACAGAAAGCTCTTGCATTCCTATGTACTAACAACAAAAGAGCAGAAAGAGAAAGTAAGGAAATAACTTCATTTACCATAGGAAGAAAAAAAAAAAACACCTAGGAATAAACATACCTAAGGAGGTAAAAGACCTGTACTCAGAAATCTATAAAACACCGATGGAAGAAATCAAAGATGCCACAAAGAGATGGAGAGATACATCAAGTTCTTGGATGGGAAGAGTCAATATTGTGAAAATGACTAAAGTACACAAAGCAATCCACAGATTCAATGCAATCCCTATCACATGACCACCAGCATTTTTCACAAAATTAGAACAAAAAAATTTACCATTTGTATGGAAAGCAAAAAAGACTCCCAAGAGCTACAGCAAACTACAAAGAAAAATGGAGCTGTAAGAACCTGGCTCCCCGCCCTCAGACTATACTACAAAGCTATAGTGACCAAGACAGTATGGCACTGGAACAAAGAGAGAAATACAGATCCATGGTTCAGAATAGAAAGCCCAGTGAGAGACCCACACACCTATGGGCCACCTAGTCTATGGCAAGAGAGGCAAGAGCATATACTGGAGAAAAGAAAAAGTAGGGCTGGGAAAACCGGACCAAATGAAATTAAAACACTACCTTAAAAAAAACAAGAAAAACACTACCTAACATGATACTCAAAAATAAGCTTAAAATGGATTAAAAATCTAAAATGTAATACTAACTTCTAAAAGACTCTTAGAGGAAAACTTAGGGAAAACACTCTTTGACATAAATCACAGCAAGATCTTTTCTGAAGCACCTCACATAGTAATGAAAATAAACATAAATAAATGGGACTTAATTAAATTTACAAGCTTTTGCACAGTAAAGGAAACTACAAACAAGAAAAGATATCCCTCAGAATGGGAGAAAATACTGGCAAACAAAGCAGCGAAGGACTAGTCTCCAAAATACACAAATAGGGACTTCCCTGATGATCCAGTGGTTAAGAATCTGCCTTGCAATGGAGGGGACGTGGGTTCAGTCCTCAGTCGAGGAACTAAGACCCCACATGGTGCAGAGCAACTAAGCCCAGTGCCACAACCACTAAGCCCACGTGCCACAACTGGACACACGTGCCACATCGAAAGATACAGCACGATGCAATGAAGATCCCATGTGCTGCAACCAGGACCCCACATGAAGAAACAAAAAGTTAAAACAAACCAAAATATATAAACAGCTCATGGAGCTCAATATCAAAAGGCAAACAAATGGGCAGAAGAACTAAATAGACATTTCTTGAAAGAAGGCATGCAGATGTGCAAGAGGCACATGAAAAAAATACTCCACACCACTAATTATCAGTGAAATGAAAATCAAAACTACAATGAGGTATCACCTCACATCAGTCACAAAGGCCTTCATCAAGATATCCTCAAACAATAAGTGCTGGAGAGAAAGGGAAGAAAAGGGAACCGTCCTGCACTGTTAGTGGGAGTGTAAATTGATATAGTCACTATGGAGAACAGTATTAGGGATCCTTGGAAAACTAAAAATAGAACTACCATTATGACCCAGCAATCCTGGGCATATACTCTGAAAAAAACCTTAATTCAAAAAGATATATATATGTGTGTGTGTGTGTGTGTGTGTGTGTGTGTGTGTGTGTGTGTGTGTAAGATAATGTTCATTGGAGCACTATTTACAATATTCAGGACATAGAAACAGCCTATAGATGTCCATCAACAGCTGAATGGATAAAGGTGTTATGTGTATATGCAGACAATGGAGTATTTACTCAGCCATAAAAAGGAACAAAACTGGGTCATTTGTAGAGATGTGGGTGAACCTACAGTGTGTCATACTGAGTGAAGTCAGAAAGAGAAAGACAATCATCATTTAAGTATGTGGAATCTAGAAAAATGGTACAGGTGAACCTACTGCCAGGGCACAAATAAGAGAGGCAGACACAGAGAATGGACGAACGGACATGAGGGGAGGGGAAGGGGAAAGATGGTATGAACTGGGAGATTACACTGGACATAAATACACTACGTGTGTGCAACAGAGAGCTAGCGGGAACCTGTGACACACCACAGAGAGCCCAGCTCAGTGCTCCCTGATGACCTGGGGGAGTGGAGGGTGTATGTATTCGCCTGGCTGATTCAGTCTGTTGTACAGCAGAAACCATCATGACACTGTAAAGCAATCACCAAGAAAAAGAAGATGCAGTAGATTCAGGGCTCCTTCCTTAAGGATCAGAAAACGGGGGTTATTAAAAAAAATTCAAACTCCCCAAATCTGAAAAAATCATGTTATTTAACTTCAGAGCAACATCTCTGAATAATTATTTACACAACAGTTTTTGCTAGGGAACTGTTGACCAAAACCACCCACCTTGGCCAGGCCCGCTTACCTGAGTTGTCTCACAAGAGGAAGTCTCAAAAAAGAACACGTCCTGCAGGACAAAACTAACCTGAAAATTAATCGGGAGCCTCAGGGAAGGGCGAAAGAGGGAGGAGATGACCAAACCTCCAAAGACCTCCTCACCGGAACCCACCTCAGCTGAGAGATGCTCGCGTCACCAGGAGGGCCCCCGAGTCAGGCTACGCGCCAGGTGAGACGACTGGCCGGAGCCACACCAGAAGCTAACCGCACCACCAGAACACCTGAGACTGGGAGCCACGTGGCAGAGCCGTCCCTTTGGGTTTCCTTGCCCTCCTGCTCTCAGCAAGGGCGCCCCTTCCCAATAAACTCTCCTGCACATGTGTCTCCTCAGACAATTCATTTCTCAGTGTCAGACAAGAGCCCATTCTAAGGCCATGGAAGCGGTCTCCCTTCCTGCAACAAATCCTTCTGTAGCAACTACAACTACTGAATCACTTCAACTGTTATTCAACAGTGAATGTAAAATTCCAACAGATTAACTGGAATAGTTCACAAGATTATACACATAAAAGGAAAGCTTATTAAATACATGACTGAATATCCTAGGGAGAACTTTCTGAGCCCACATCTTTGGAGAAAGATGTTCTCCCTACCCAGCACACAAAGCAGAACAGAGACAGCGGTCACTGCTGATCAGCACAAAGTGACAAAATGCTGAGAAACATAAAGGCACAGGAAAGGTTTTCATCGGCCTGTGGCCTGGGTTTACAACCAGAGTCACCCAAAGGATAAAGACAGAAGTGAATAAGGAAAAAAAGCCAAGCATGCTCACCAGGATCAGGATGGTACGTGTGGCTCTGACTTCACAGGCAGGCCCAGAAGGAAGTCTACTGCTGAGAATGCACTGGACTTACTGCTTGTACCTGTAATGAACAAAGAGAATGGAAGCATTAGCCCAGATGACAAGGTCCAAACACACCACATCAACATGACAGCCACTGACAATACCTCCTCTCAGTCTACCTGGAAAGTCCCAGGAACCAGGAAGACATACATACATACCCACACCCCATCTTTCTGGTTTTGCTCCTCACCACGCTAACAGGAATGTCAGTCTATACCAGGAGTTTCAGGATCCAGTCTAGGAAACAGCAGAAGTCAGAGTACTCAGTGGCTGGAGCTAAGACTTTGCTCTCAAAGAGGCGCGCACACAAAGCTTAATGGCCTAGAAACTACTCGGGAGGCAAGTCATGCTGGGAGAAAGTCCCATATTCTTCCTGTGTAAATAGAAGACATGTTTACATTCAGCTTCATTCAATCCAAAAGCTGCCACCAGATGATCCCTTTAGAGAAAGGACCAACTTGTTAGCAAAGACCAAGTGATCCAAAGAGGTCTCATCTCATGCCCAAATTGGAATTACAAAGTTATTAAGAGTGAGGAATTTCCAAGGATCCCAACCCAGTCTCAGTAAAGATAATAGCCAAATTAAAGTTAGTAGAAACGACTCCATCAATTTAGAAAATATGTTAGAGACTGATTTTATTTGAATCAGAGGAATCTGGTGACAAATACAGTGAGTAATTCTAATATCAGAAAATTAACTTGGTCACTTAACAAATCATTTTACTTTAATAATAAGAGCACTCTTTTGTAATAACAAAGCTATTTGGTATAGACTGTTTTATAATAACAAAGAATAATCAACCTGGTATCTATCACTGAGAGACTAGATAAATCATGCTGCATCCTCACAATACGCATCAGGTAGTTGCGGACATGATCAATAAACTTCCTCTACTGCTGAGCCTTCAGATCATAACTTACACTCCAGAAAAAGTAAGACTACCATATTCAGGATATCGTAAGATCAGTTCAGTTCAGTTCAGTTCAGTCATTCAGTCGTGTCCGACTCTGCGACCCCACGAATCGTAGCACGCCAGGCCTCCCTGTCCATCAACAATTCCCAGAGTTCACTCACATTTACGCCCATCGAGTCAGTGATGCCATCCAGCCATCTCACCCTCTGTCGTCCCCTTCTCCTCCTGCCCCCAATCCCTCCCAGCATCAGTCTTTTCCAATGAGTGAACTCTTCGCATGAGGTGGCCAAAGTACTGGAGCTTCAGCTTTAGCATCATTCCTTCCAATGAACACCCAGGGCCGATCTCCTTCAGAATGGACTGGTTGGATCTCCTTGCAGTCCAAGGGACTCTCAAGAGTCTTCTCCAACACCACAGTTCAAAAGCATCAATTCTTCGGCGCTCAGCCTTCTTCACAGTCCAGCTCTCACATCCATACATGACCAC
>SJYA01003983.1:25186-37049 GCA_006410615.1 Neotragus moschatus | reverse complement strand
TTGGCCGTGTTTCACGGTAGTGATACGACAAGCACACGCCTAAACCCGACCGCGCGGGTGTCGTGGTTCTGTCGCAAGCATTTACATCGATGTGACTTTTCTTGCTAAAGACGCTGTCATTTTCTTGTGTCCCCGCTTCCGCTTTTGCTTACAGGTTGTCCCCCCCGAGGAGGGGAGCGATAACCGGATAGCCAGGATGCAGTGTTCGGATCTGTTGCGCATATCATGTCCGTCGTTCTAGTGCAATGATGACCGCCGCGTCTAGGAGCGTATCACGGATCTGCTGAGCCGCCGGTTCTGCCATGCAGGATCTGAGCATAAATCGTGTACTGGTAGACTCTCGAGTGATTCGCCGAGGATTGTACTAGGTGCCCGAATGGTTCACAGGAAGCGTTCATTAGCCATGCACAGCTCTGGTTGCGTTAGACGCATGAGAAAAACAGCCTGCGGGAGACTTTTCAAGTGGGGTGTTGACCGTAAAAGCCGGTAAGACAACCGTATGCCTGAAGCCAGGTGCAGCGCGGTTTCGTACGCACAAGGACAGTCTCAAGGATCTTGCCTTGTGGTAGGGCTACATTATTTAGACTGGGTGCCTGGGGTACAGCTGAAACGCCGTTCATACACAGTAATGCGAGAACTCGACCTTCTCAAATCTCGGCATCATTGTTCGGACATCAGCTTCAGGAAGCAGAGAACGAAGGACTTCTTCTCGAAAATAGACAACGGCAGCGTGACGCCACCTTCTGTTCTATGTGGGTGCTCTCAAGCCTACACCGCAACGAAGGTGTTCCACCTGCCGACAGTGGACCACAAGGCAGACTAGCGGCTGATCTAAAAGTGGGCCTATGCTGCAGGATCGCGTGCGGGTGGAAGCGCCTGCTTTACCCGGGGTATAACGGTGTCAGCGGACACGAAACGCCGCGACGTGGTGCTACAATTTACATCGCGAGCGCCCAGATACGGCGCGCAGTGCCCTCCAACCGCGCCTGCGTGAGTCAACACGTCTACGATGCCCTACTCTGCACTCCATCACTTGCATGTTTGCAGATCGCCCGTCCGCCTGCTCGCCGCCTCTCTCTTTCGGAAGCGTCCACAGCGTCATTCTTGTACGCCGTGCAAAGCCCCGCGCAGTGCCTCACACACGATGGAGTCACACGCGCTCCGTCGGCCACGGCGGCACTGCAGCGTACAAGAGAGAAGGGCTTTGCTTCTGAGCCACTGTGAGTTTCTGTGAAATGCGGCTCGCTCAGCGACCTTACCGACACGGGACAACGCAACTGCCGCAAAGCCGCACGGCGGCATGATTGCGAAAGCGTGTATGTGTCAATGCTAAGGCGGTACAGTTCGCGTCGAGGGCAGCGCGAGTCCGTGCCGCAGGCAACCAGTAGAAGTTTCCCGCGATAGTGTAGGAAGTTTCTCTCCAAAGAGAGGTTCGGGTGTGAGGAGCGCGGTCAATTTCCTCCGCTTACCAGCACAATATGTGTCGGCACCTCCGGTGCTGTCGGTTTTGGTTTATGTGCTGCGGCGCCACCCACAAAGTACTGGAGAGCATATGCGGTGTCCTCACTTCGTTACAGGACTTGTGCTCTAAACGCTGCTCGGGATTCCTTCCAAGGGGGTCTCCACGTGTAGACTTTAGCGTATGCCGTAGCCCTACAACGACTCCTTCGTTGTGTGTGCTCTGGTCGGCAGCTGCGCAATACCGAACCGACAGCGTGCCCGATCAGCCTACTTGTGCTATGCACCGGCACTGGAGCGCGCAGGCAGCGCGTCGCCGCGCCCACGGTACTAAAGACCTAGCCAAGGTTTGTCTCAGACGCCAGTTTTATTTGCATAAAAAGCCTTCCGCGCAACGTCGACGGTTGGTGGACTCCAAAAGCGCACGCGAAAATCGCGCGCGACGGTGACGCAGTTCGACGGTGGTGAGCGCCGGGGCACAACGGCTTCAGCACAGGGAGAGCTGAGGCGACGGCGGACAGGAAGACTGGTCTTTGTTGATGGCCTCCCAGCGGCGCTCTCTGATCGAAACTCCTCCTCGAGAGGCTTCGCTCGCTTTGCCTCACAACCAGTCGATGGACTAGCGCCTTTAGGCTCCACGGGAGCACCTCTTACGAAGCCTTTCAGGGAATGCTTATCTTCACAAGCCTCCACGTCCGGTCGAAGGCTCGAAATGCTCTCCTGTCGAAGTGCGTCGGGGAAACAACGCAGTGCGGTCGGCTGGGCTTCTGTCACTCACTCTTGCAGAGAGACCCTACTTCTCGGTGGATACCGAAACACATGCAGGCCGTCGCCACTCCAGTGGTGGGTACGTTGCTCGGATGGCGTATGTCAAATATGCCGCGAAGCCGCAGCATTTATTACGTGTTTCATGGTTGCTGGTGCACGTTTGTGCGCGAGGGTGTTTTAAAGCCGCGCCGAGGTTACTCGTTGACTGGAAACGGCACAAAGAGGCAGCGGCTTACATGTCGTTTGTTCCGGCGAGTTTGAGTTTCGCAAACTCCCTGCTTCTCTGCGAGCCGCAGAAGTCCACGCTCGGTTGCAGCCGACCGCGGTTCTTGGACTGGCAATGACTAACTGCTGGCCTTTGTAAGGTCCATGTGCTCCGAGGGGTACGAGGGAGCAAACAGGTTTTTCAGGCAACCCCCCGTATCCTGTTAAGATTTCCTGTCAAGCCTGACGGGTCCCTGAGGTGCCGCATGCCTGCACAGCTAGAGTGAAGGGAGCTAAGCATGAGTCGTCTTTTCTTGGCAGGAGCTACTGTGTAGAGACGAGCTCCAGTCGCGATGCTGCGCTCGATCTGCCATCCCGCTATAATGTGTTCGAAACAGCGACGGTTGGTAAGCGGCTTCGTCTCCACGTTCGTTTTTAGGCGTCCCTGAGGCCGACGGCGACCGTTAGGGGCGCCACCCCCAAAAAAGGCATAAGGAGCAGCGTTCGACGTCAGCACTCGCCCCGCAGGCTTGTCTACTTGCCAAAAGCTGGCACGTGATCTGTACTGCTTCGCGTCTGCTGTTAGGCAGCCGCCGCATCCGCTCAAGAGCCAGCGCTCAGACCAGAGGAGCTCGAGCTTGCTGATCCCGCATTCGGCGCCGTTGGGCTACTAGCACCGTTGAACAGCCAGACCTGATATGGACCGCAAAGTACCATTACACCACATGTTCTGCTTTCCTGGCAATCTTGGCAGCACCTAGCAGCGCGGTCTCTACGGCGTTTGACCTGGTACAATCCCCTAGTCCTACAATTTCGCTCTTTTTCTCTGCTGATGCACAAGCACCATCGCGTTCTGAAGGAGCAAGCATGGCTGAGCCGTGAGCACCGCGGCACCATGGTGCCGGCGACGTCGTCTTGTCTTCAAAGTGAAGCTCTTTCGAGGCTGCTCCTGACTACAGCCCTAGAATCACGCATTTACAGCGGAAGTCGCAAACCGGAGGGAGGCACGTTGACACCGTCGCAGTGCTTGCCTTCGCTGGACGCCCTCTGATTGAAGCGTATTCTTCCTGACGACCTTGCATCGCAGCCAGAAAATCACTTCCGCGAAGCTGTCACAGTCACAACTGTTCTTCTCACCTTCGATGCACGCTGTGATAGCAGTGACGAATGTGCGGCGACTCTCGGTAAGCATCGACGGGGGGTGGCGCGCGGCGACTGCTCTCTGTATTATGTATGGAGGCGTCTACGACGCTCGTAGAACGCGTAGACGTCTACACTCATAACACAGGACGGCGCCTGCGTAGCAGCCGGGCATGTCCCTGGGGTTGCCTAGAGAACTGCGCACGTAGTTGCACGTGCTGTTGTGTACGGCGTGACGCATTCCATACCTGCAGCAAAGCAGGTCTCTCGCAGAGACGAAAAACCGTCTGTGCGCGCCAGTACAGCTCATCACATATGACGGAAGCCCTTCACGATAGTGCAGCGCACGCTATGCCTCAAGGGGCGGCTCCGTCTCTGACGTCACACCCTGGGATCTCCTTACACGACAGAGACCCTCTCTGAACATCACAACGCCGCTTGTGCTCAAGCTCGAAAGAACCAGCGGTATCGTCCTATCTACACGGCCCAAACTTTCTGCGGACTAGTTTTCTTTCGAGCCCCAAGCCACTACGCACCTAATGCTGCATCACGCTGCCGGCGGCGCACATGTCCAGGTGAAATCGCATGACAGTCTGCATTGTACGTAAAGCGTGCAGGGCGGCCTCATTGTTCGCGAAGACGACCGCGGAGCACGCAGTGAGGGGGCCCGACAGGGTTCAGCGGGGCGTTCGGTTCTTTTTTATGCCCCCAGTGGTTCCCAGGATCGCTCCAGACTCGGCTGCAGCATCGCTTTCATGGGTCACTGAGTACGTGCGCGGGACTCCAGTCGGCACGGCTTACAGCGTCCACCGCCGGCGTCCAGCCAGTCGCTGTTTTCTTAGCGCAGATCCAGTGCCACTACGGGCTGCTGCACTCTCCGTCTCCCGCGCTCTGAGGGTTGGCCACACCAGTGTAGATAGTTTGCGGACACTCCGGAAGAACAACCTGACTCGTCTTACCCTCGTGACGCGATCCCAGCGCACCAGAGGGACACCCCAGATAAACAACCGGGTTACTCCCGTAGAGCTTCTTAATTCATCACGACGCTTACTGAAATCTCCTTTTATTCACATGCTCCGGAGTATAGCCAGCAGCGACCTATGTTCTTCCCGCATGAAGTAACGAGGCGACGGGGCAGACTTCTTATACAGGCGTGTGCGTCTTGCTCCCACAGTATGGCGTAAGTTTGACTGCTGTTATCGAGGTCTCAAGCAGACCCATTTCACTTCGTCGGCTCCCGGCACGGCATATCGGCAAGTGGTGCCACTGCGATGACAAGCAAGAGCGCTCTCCAGTTCCAACTTCGCGTAGCTCCTTCTTGTGCGTGCGGCATTCGCGCTAATCCACGCGCGCCTGGAAATTGCGACAGGACGATCCCAGCTTCTAGACGCTCCCCGCCATGATGCTTGTCTCTCTGGCATGGCCTGCTGCCAAGCAGCTTGCGCTGACGAGGCCCGCCTCCAGCACATGGGCCACAGGAAAAGCACAATGGCTTGGCGTGAAAGCGCAACGCGATTTCAGGGCTTGGCATCGACTTTGGAGCACCTGTTGTTCAGGTCATCTGCAGCGTGGACACGGCCTGTGTGGAAGACGACCACGTCTACGTAGCCAGCATCAGCTCCCCAGTCCAAGCTGGTGGAAGAGTTGACGCGGTCCAGCTTCGCTCTACTGCCGACACGGGGCGCTGCAGGTATCTGAAACGGTGGGCACCCGGCCGGCCAGCCCAGTGGCTTGCATGGCCGGCGTCCCAGACAACCACCGGGTGAGCCTACCGTCCCATGTTTCCGGCAGACTCCCGTCACTACAATGACTGGCTGTTCCTGCTTTCTCGTGCTGCTAAACCATCCACGTCACAATCAAACTGTAGCACAGCTGAATCGTTCGGGGCATGTTGGAACCGCAACCCTGCGCGAGAGTAGCTGTCGCAGGCTCGGGAGCACGCACGCTGCAGCGCACGCAATTCCCAGCCTTGTGCGAGGCCGGGCACTGCAGGTTGCGAGCGTGGAATGACGTCTGGACATAAAAGTGACCTCTAAGATAGCCTCGCGCCCGAAGCAAGTCTGCACGCTCGCCTCTACCTTAGACGTTTACCACCAGCTTGTGTAGTTTCCAAGTGTTCACAGCGGAGGAACAAGTCACGGAGAAATCGTCCTATTTTCGCAGGGTGCGACGGCCTCCATGCGGAGTTGCGCCAGCACCAGCATGCAGAGCTAATCGCCGCTGACCGCTGGCTGGCACCATAAGAGCGAACAAGACCCACAGGCGGGGACTGTCTTGCCTATCTTCCCTGCAGCAGCATTCCAGTTACTGGTAGACCGAAGCGCCCGTCAAAGGCGAGACGCTCGGGCCAGGCTACCGACACTTCCACCCTAGCGCTCCTGCACCGCTGTGACGACTCAGCGTACACTCTTCCACGCCAAGCGGCGCCTGAGTAAGACAGCCTATGCGCACCCGAAACCCATCGATCAAGCACTGAGATATCCTCGAAAAACACACGCTACCACCTCGGTGGAGTGCATCTGGTCTAAACCGCCTTACTAGGAAGACGCTTTCACGCTTGTATTCTGTGCACCCGTGCGTAAATAAGGCGCTTGTGACGTGGAGACCTGGTGCCTCAGGCTGGCGGGGTCGCCTTGCCCAGCGGCGCTCGTGGTCAGAGCCCGATACTGCTCAGCTTGAGCGCCGCAGGTCAGGCCCGTGAACTGTTCCTGTTCCACCTGAGGGAGGAGTAGTGGTTGTGTGCTTCGGACTCTGTTGCGAGTCGATGCGTTCGCGGTTCAGGACTGCACGGAGACGCCAAGCGCATCTGAAGTAAATGTTGCACGTTTTGAGAAAGAGCTCACGCAGGCCAGGGCCCGTTCACGGGCAAGTGGTGCAGAGGTCCTTGTCCAGTTGCGCAGACGCGCATTATGATTTGCTGTAAGCGCTCTTCTTAGCATGACGCGCAGCCGGCGGGTCAGAATCCGGTACATCGCATCCCGGGGAGCGGAAAGAAAAGAAAAACATGCGCAGCCCGCGTCTAAGCCATCCGCCGTGCCGAAAAGAAAGCTTCATCTTCTACTGTGCAGGCCCAACTGGACCGTTAAGTATAGTCGGCAACGGGCCGGTTTATTTGTCAGTGCCAACGCCGACTGGCTTGTGGGTAACGACGCCGTCTACTATTGGGAGCGTGCAAGCTTATACAAGAATTGCCATCGAGTCGTAACCTGCACGCGGGAGGAGCATCAGGTGAACACTAACGACATAACATAGCCTCGCGTTGTCTGTCTGTCGTACATAGCGGGCTCACAGACACATGGCTCGCACTCACGCCGGACGTTCCGTGCCGTCGTCACATGGTCTATTCGTCTGCTACCTCTGGGCGCTTGTGCCTGCCCTCAGGCAGGCGTGTGTGAGGGGAGACCGTCGACGCTGTGATTTGGGGTGAGTATTTACCCCGGGCGCTGCGCCCCTGAGCTCCACGACAGTCTCAAGAGCAACTCGTGACGGTCCGCCCATTAAGAAGGACGGGCGCGGCGTGCCGTCCACGTGGGGGCGTCGAAGAGCTGCATAGTGGCACGTCGGGCAAGTGGTATTCAAGACGAGGTGCGCAGGAACATTCACCGAATGGTGGCGCCAGGTCGCTCGGGCGCGGTGACACCAGAGGGAAGGTCGAAACAAATTGTCTTTTCATCGTGCGCACACCGCGAGATCTCCCCGAGAGAACTTCCGTCATTGGCGTAGCGTTCGGCAGGACATATCGTCTCTTTGCTTACAGGCGATGCAGTGGCGAACGATGACCTTCTCCCTCGGCGGATACCAGGTTTTGCACCTGAGCTCCCCTAGGTAAGCGTTCAGTGGAGTTCTCACCCAGAATGGGTCTTGGCACTCGTAACTCCTGTCCGCACGCTCGCACGGCCACGCGGGTACCAGGTCTCCGCAGAACGTCAGTGGCGGGGTGGGAAGGGTGCCGGCACCGCCCCGCACGTGCTGGATGGCCGAATTTGGGCCAGGCGCAACGTTACTCATGGAAGCGTGGTCTCTTTTTGGCACATTCGTTCGTCTTTGAGCAGATCACTCCCCGCAAAATCGCGAACCCATCCTTGCGCTAGAGCAACGAATGAGCCCTCCTCACAATCCGCTGTTTTAAAGCACGAAGGTCACCCCGCGTCGAGCTAATATAGAGGACCACACCGCGACTAAGTAGAGGTTCGGGGCCAAAACTCCTCTGTATGGCGAAGTAATCCTCGGTGCGCCAATGCGACAATACGTTTTCATGAGCTCGGTTTCCTGCGTTCGCGTTGTGGCCTCTGAAGACAGTTTCGTGCAAATTCTAGCATGTAGCGCAGTACGCGTTTGTTGAAGAGCTTTTTTATCGTTCGTACGATTATCCGTTGGAACACTGCAACCCCTCCCACGTCTTTCTGTGCGGCTAAAATTACTTGATGCAAACACTACTCTATTTAGTCCTTACAAGCTGCAGGGAGGGGTAAGCATGCCTGAGAGCTGGCCGGCGCTCCAGTAGCGTACTATTACCCTGACCTTGAGACCTCTCACCGGGAGATACCGGTTTCGCCGTTCACATAACCGTCCCTAGAGGCAGTGCCTCCCAGCACTAGTCTTCTACCCGCGTGGCCCCGGCGAGCAGAGAGCAGGAACTGTGGTTCAGGGTTGCCACCGGGGTAATGGCTTCATCGGTGGGCCAGGCACTGGCGTGAGCTGCTGACGCTGGTGAGGCCTGCTGCACCACGAACCGAATGGGGTATGATTTAGCGTCCAAACATTGTTTTAAACGCGTGACCCCATGTCAAACGTGCTCTGAGCACGCACACGTATTTGTTTTTGTCGTTAAACTGTCGTGGGTCGAAGTCGATTAGCGGCGCCTTGTGAGGAATGCTGTTCCTCCACATGCATGCACCGCGGCATGTGCTGCCCGTCGGCCTGGAGCAGATGGGAACAGGTATCTGTTGTCCTTTATGTTTTCCTTGACGTGACTAGCAGTGATACCTGGAGGAGGGAGCAGCGAGGTAGAGCGTCAGATATGCCAGATGCTGCAGGCTACTCACGCCGTCCGTGGAAGTCAGCGCTACCATCCAGTGTTTCCAAATATCAGCACCGACCCGCAAGAGACCGCTGTGCCCGGTCAAGGCGCAGCGGGGGCGTCTGGCGTTGCCTTCCTGGGTAACCGTAGGGGCGGTGGCAATGTCCAGGATTCCTGGCGAACCCTTTAGAAGTGCGTCGCGAGTCGCACCACTGAAGGCTCACCTGGGCTCGGTCGACATTTGCTCAGGGCACTCGTTCGGCTAAAAGCCGTAATCGCACACGCAGGCTACCAAGCATAGGAGAAGGCGCACTGCTTAATGCGTGGCTCATGTCTGCATATATACAGGCGAGCCAGAAGATCCCCAACTACCACATTCTTTTGAATGAGTTCCCCGGCGACTGCTGAGTGAGGATAGGAATCTAAGATTGAGTACGCTCGGCAGACTGCTTCTGTTTGCTCTGTACGGTGCGCACCGTGCAGGATCGATGTCTCAACAGAATAGCCGCAGAGCGAAAGGCGCGAACGACGCAGTAGTTTTTGTTGCCTCTCCGCATTCCCGACCACGCATCCTCAGGACACCCCCCGAGAACTTGTGCTATGTGATTGCGACATCGGCGTCCAGCGTGCAGCCTGGTGACCCCGACTCAAATACCCGCGAGCTTTATAGAGCCGCTTGACAGCCTCAGGAATCCTACGCAGGCAGTTCAGCGCTACCAGTGCAGCCAGGTGCACGTGGTTGCCGAGCGCTGTCCGACAAACTGCGCCGAAATGCCCCCGGAGAAGAACGCGCTGCGCTGACATCCCTCTGATGCGCCAAGCAGCTTTCCGAAAAAACGTAAACATATTAATGCTGGGTTGGAAGCCCTCTTGTTTCGGCGCCGCTCCCTGCAGGTTCATCCGTATCCGACTGGCTGCGCACAACGTTGACGTGGGCGGTGCCGGCAAGGCTCTGTACTGGGTTAGCCAGAACATGCACTGACAACCTTTCGCCTCACGCTGGCCTTGGTGCTGATTACGCCTGCCGACTCTGAGAAGTCGTTTCGCCGATCTTTCGCCGCCGTCGGCTTCTAGCACCAGCTTATGTGATGCGTGATCAGTCTGCGGCGTCCGGTAAGCAAGCGGGACTGGTGCACCCAATTGTGTGTCTCCGCCGAGCCCGTGTGAAACAGGAAGAGGTAAGCAGAGGTGGTCTGCCACAAGCAGGGCTCCTCGAGGAGCCCGAGTATAAAGTGTGCACGATTCCAGGCTGCTGGACAAAACGGTCGGGAAGCCCCTGCCTCCGTTGCACGATCCTGCGTAAAGGAGAAGACAGAACTCCACACAGAGTAAGTGTGTAATGCGCTTTGGATACCATGTGGTCTTCAGCGAACACTGAGTGAGACGGCAGCGGAGGCTGGGAGAGATAGCGGCAGTGCTGTGCCCCTTTGATGTCCCGTTCCGCCGAACACCCCTGCAGCGTGCCTTTCAGATGCCTTTCAGGAAACGGCCAGACAGTCTCACCCGTTTGCTCCTCAGGACGCCGCCTCCTGCTGCATACACCCACGCCTCGCGATGGTTCGGAATGTATTCTTTACTGATCAAGAGCAACAGGACGCGGCGCGGTAGCGTTGGCCACTGCAGCCGCGACAGAACAAAGAGCCAGAAAGCGCAGCTTTCGACCTCCGTACCAGGCGGTGCACCGCAGCAGGCTGCGTGCACGTAAAGGCGTCCTTCAATTATGGTAATGTAAGTCGGGACACGCAGCTGTTGGGCAGACGCAGGCGCCTTCCTGCATCAGTCCATCTCAATTGAGTGCAGAACCGGTTCGCCCGACTCTCCGCGGTATGAAACACCTCCACGCCATAGTATATGTAACCTCCCCGCCTCGCTCGCGGTAATCTACCGTACCGTCTGTGTGACTCCGAAGGTCCTCTCTGCTCATTCACTAGCGCAGAGGTGCGTGCCACCGCGGGTGTGCGCAAACTGCGATTACTTGCCACTTAGAGTGATACAAGGCGATCCCACGGTTTCCGTATGAATCCGTTTTCAAACAGCATATGCGCTGCGGCTCGCAACGCAGGCTGCGTCGGTTCGCGCGTGCTCGCCTCTAGTCGTCCGCGGCTACTCCCAGAGAACTGCGTTCCACAATCCGAAAAGCGGAACAAATACGCCTTCGCCGCATCAACCACTATTCGCTTAAGAAAAAAGCCTTTACAAGAACACCGTCCGCGCCGCCGAACAGCTGGGTTCTACGGTATTCTCTGACACATAGTTACAACCCTCAAGTGCACATAACCCCACAGCGCCACCGGACTCATACATATTCGACGGACGCAGCAGTGCACGGCAGACTCGTGTACGAATCTGCAGTTCCACGACGCTGTTCGACTTAATAAGCATATTATAGGGACCAGCGCGGAGAGCCGTACTGGTGGCACTCAACGAGGGTTGCAGCGTGTTCAGAAAAAGACGGCGCTGGCCAGAATTCGTGGAGTAAATTGATGCCAGACTGTAGCACAGGTCTTCGGCCATGGCGCGAAAACGTTGGAAACGAGTACTGAGGGGGCCCCCCTGCCAGCACGTAGCCTGAAGCAATCGGCTGCCGCTTGCACCGCCGGCTGCTACTGACAGCCTACAGGCAACCTGTATCGTGGCGCCGCTTGTGGTCTCGATTGCGTTGCCGTGCCGAAGCAGTGAAGCGCTTCTCGCTGGAAGGGACTAGCTGGTTGTGACCGAATCGGGAAGACGTGGCGAGGTGTGTACGACATCATTTCGTGGGATCCCATGTGTACCGTAACAATGATGAGGTTTGCGTTTTGGCGTGGAACAGGCCAAACGTCGATTTAGTTTCGACGCCCTTCGCCGAAGCAAAACAGCGCATGTGACACTTGAAAGTCAGGCGTGACCACCGCGCGGCTGTGGTTGTCGGAGCCTCTTCGAAGCTGAGCACGAAGCAACTGAGTGCTCGGGCGCGGATGCCCAGTGGGCTGTCTTTGTGTGCGTCATGAGTCAGTCTTTTTTAGACGTATCACTCAAAAATTTGATGGGCCAACGCGTGTATATGCTTCTTGGCCAGGAGTTGGAGGCTGGAAGCCTTCGGGCACCGGATGTCCAGCCCAAAATGTGGAGAGGACGGGCTTCCTGTTTCTGCTGCAATCTGTTGCGTCTTACTCGCGTGCCATCCGCTCTTCATAAAACGCACATCCGCGTGCACCGGCGCGCGAATCGCGCAGCCTGCTGACGCAAGGTCAATGGAGACGGAAGGGCTATGCGCCAATGCTATTTAGCTCG
>SJYA01003982.1:17601-42492 GCA_006410615.1 Neotragus moschatus | reverse complement strand
GCTGTGGTACATATACACAATGGAGTATTACGCAGCCTTTAAAAAGAATACATTTGAATCAGTTCTAATGAGGTGGATGAAACTGGAGCTTATTATACATAGCAAAGTAAGTCAGAAAGAAAAACACCAATACCATATATTAATACATGTATATGGAATTTAGAAATATGGTAACGATGACGCTATATGTGAAACAGCAAAAGAGACAGAGGGTAAAGAACAAACTGTTGGACTCTGGGAGGGGGTAAGGACGGGGTGATTTGAGAGAATAGCGTTGAAACATGTATATTATCATATGTGAAACTGATCACCAGTCCAGGTNTACATGTATATGGAATTTAGAAATATGGTAACGATGACGCTATATGTGAAACAGCAAAAGAGACAGAGGGTAAAGAACAAACTGTTGGACTCTGGGAGGGGGTAAGGACGGGGTGATTTGAGAGAATAGCGTTGAAACATGTATATTATCATATGTGAAACTGATCACCAGTCCAGGTTTGATGCATGAAACAGGTGCTTGGGGCTGGTGCACTGGGATGACCCTGAGGGATGGGATGGGGAGGGAGTTGGGAGGGGGATTCAGGATGGGGAACACATGTACACCCGTGGCTCATTCATGTCAATGTATGGTCCAAACCACCACCATATTGTAAAGTAATTAGCCCCAAATTAAAATAAGTTAAAAAAAAATAAACTGCTTACAAGGAAAAATAAAAAAAGAATACTGGAGTGGGTTGCCATTTCCTTCTCCAGGGGATCTTCCTGCCCTAGGGATCAAACGTATGTCTCTTGGCACTGGCAGGTAGGTTCTTTAAACCCCTGAGTCACCAGGGAAGCACAGATAAGCATATACCATTACATGTAAATGTATGGAGTGACTGAGCCCAACAGATAAATTTATCAATGCTGCTGCTGCTAAGTTGCTTCAGTTGTGTTCGATTCTGAGCGACCCCAGAGATGGCAGCCCACCAGGCTCTGCTGTCCCTGGGATTCTCCAGGAAAGAACATTGGAGTGGGTTGCCATTTCCTTCTCCAATGCATGAAAGTGAAAAGTGAAAGTAAAGTCGCTCAGTCGTGTCCAACTCTAGTGACCCCATGGACTGCAGTCCACCAGACTCCTCAGTCCATGGGACTTTCCAGGCAATACTGGAGTGGGGTGCCATGGCCTTCTCTGAATTTATCAATAAACAACAGCTAAAATGTGCTGCTTTCTTTCTTAAACTGGATCAGTTCAGTTCAGTTCAGTCGCTCAGTCATGTCCGACTCTTTGCGACCCCATGAATCGCAGCACACCAGGCCTCCCTGTCCATCACCAACCTCCGGAATTCACTCAGACTCATGCTCATCGAGTCAGTGATGCCATCCAGCCATCTCATCCTCTGTCGTCCCCTTCTCTCCTGCCCCCAATCCTTCCCAGCATCAGAGTCTTTTCCAATGAGTCAGCTCTTCACATCAGGTGGCCAGAGTACTGGAGTTTCAGCTTTAGCATCATTCCTTCCAAAGAAATCCCAGGGCCGATCTCCTTCAGAATGGACTGGTTGGTTCTCCTTGCAGTCCAAGGGACTCCCAAGAGTCTCCTCCAACACCACAGTTCTAAAGCATCAATTCTTTGGTGCTCAGCCTTCTTCACAGTCCAACTCTCGCATCCATACATGACTACTGGAAAAACCACAGCCTTGACTAGGTGGACCTTAGTCAGCAAAGTAATATCTCTGCTTTTGAATATGCTATCTAGGTTGGTCATAACTTTTCTTCCAAGGAGTAAATGTCTTTTAATTTCATGGCTGCAGTCACCATCTCCAGTGATTTTGGAGCCCAGAAAAATAAAGTCTGACACTGTTTCCACTGTTTCCCCATCTATTTCCCATGAAGTGATGGGACTGGATGCCATGATGTTCGTTTTCTGAATGTTGAGCCTTAAGCCAACTTTTTCACTCTCCTCTTTCACTTTCATCAAGAGGCTCTTTAGTTCCTTCTCACTTTCTGCCATAAGGGTGGTGTCATCTGCATATCTGAGGTTATTGATATTTCTCCTGGCAATCTTGATTCCAGCTTGTGTTTCTTCCAGTCCAGCATTCCTCATGATGTATTCTGCATATAAATTAAATAAGCAGGGTGACAATATACAGCCTTGATGTATTCCTTTTCCTATTTGGAACCAATCTGTTGTTCCATGTCCAGTTCTAACTGTTCCTTCCTGACCTGCATACAGATTTCTCAAGAGGCAGGTCAGGTGGTCTGGTATTCCCATCTCTTTCAGAACTTTCCACAGTTTATTGTGATCCACAGTCAAAGGCTTTGGCATAGTCCATAAAGAAGAAATAGATGTTTTTCTGGAACTCTCTTGCCTTTTCCATGATCCAGCGGGTGTTGACAGTTTGATCTCTGGTTCCTCTGCCTTTTCCAAAACCAGCTTGGACATCTGGAAGTTCACGGTTCACATATTGCTGAAGCCTGGCTTGGAGAATTTTGAGCATTACTTTACTAGCATGTGAGATGAGGGCAATTGTGCGGTAGTTTGAGCATTCTTTGGCATTGCCTTTCTTTAGGACTGGAATGAAAACTGACCTTTTCCAGTCCTGTGGCCACTGCTGAGTTTTCCAAATGTGCTGGCATATTGAGTGCAGCACTTTCACAGCATCATCTTTCAGGATTTGGAATAGTTCAACTGGAACTCCATCACCTCCACTAGCTTTGTTCATAGTGATGCTTTCTAAGGCCCACTTGACTTCACATTCCAGGATGTCTGGCTCTAGATGAGTGATCACACCATCATGATTATCCAGGTCATGAAGATCTTTTTTGTACAGTTCCTCTGTGTATTCTTGCCACCTCTTCTTAATATCTTCTCCTTCTGTTAGGTCCATACCATACTGATTTCCCTTATTATGTGAATGACCCATTTTTCTTAGATATCCAGATCCAGGTTCCAATCTCTGAATCATCTTTTGGCCCATCTCCAGCCTATTTTATGCAATTTTGATAATTTTTCCTTTTCTTGTATCTCATTGCCACAAACCTTGTTAGATTATTCTGTATTTCTCACATACATTATTGCCAGAGCCCCTTAAATAATCTTTACTCTCCAGGTCTACCCAGCTAACTCAACAGATAACCTTCATTCATTCTAATAATGTCAGTATTCTACTCCAAAACCTTGCCATTTGTCTTTAAATATTTTTGGAAAGTTGCCTTGTGACAAAGCACCATTGTTCCCAGACTCAGTAGATGAGTCATGAGATGTGTTTGCTGTTTGCATCTCCCCCTTCTGCCAAGCCTGGGAGTCTCCCTAAACTCTCCAGATGCTCCTTACAGAGTGATCTCTGTACTCACTGTGGTCCAGTTCTCCCTCCAGCCACAGGTCGTTCAAAGATGCTCTGTCTTGCAGAGAGACTGACCATGCCAACCAGTGATATTACCCCCAAGGGGGTGAAAATTGGTGAGAAACAAAACCTATTCTCTTTATGTGTGTCATGCTGATGTAGACAGATAGAAACTTGGGGTGTCTCTAAGTGGGTGCAGATGATTAGAGGAAAGAAGTGTCTGAAATATCTTTTTAGGGGGAATTATAGGAAAATGAGAATGAGGCCCCAGTGCTTTCTGACTCAGGTGAGGCTAAGAAGCTCGGGTTTCCATAACTGGTTGCGGTGAGCATCGTGGCATCATGGCCAGCAAGACTTCCACAAAACTGAGACCCTCATCCTCAGCTACTGAGTGCTGGTTGTTGACAGGACTAAAATTACCGTCCAGTATCACTACATCATGGGTCAGAATGTCCAAGAGTTTCTCTTAAAATTTCTATCGGTAAATACCTAGAAAGATTAAAACGCAATGTTCTCATCAAAGTGAGAGATAATCTCCAAATGTCCTAAGTTCTTCCCTCCCTGTATTCCTATTAGAAAGAAATCTTAATTAACGAACAATTCACTGAGTAATTAATAAATGAGGGGATAATTGTGTAGTACTGATGATAGTTACTGCTTGAACATCATTTATGTTTCTGTCAGGCTGAAATTCTCAGTTCCATTTTTTTTTTTTTTTGACTCATAAAATAACCTTATAGGTGTGTAGTAGTATCAACATTCTGCACTTGAATAAATGAAGACTTGAAAAACCCAAGTGACTTATCAATGGTCAAAAAGTAGTGTTTGAAAGTTAAGATTCAAACCTTGGTCTCTTTAATGCGAAATCTTATCATCTTATCCACTAATGTACCAGAAAGAGAGCCCATTAAAACCCACTTCAAGCAAGGCCCAGCAAGTGGTGCTCTATGTTAAGGCAGATGTATTCCCAGGAAACTGGAATTAGGACCATGGAGCAAGGGGCAGGGAGAAGAAACTTCCAAGTGTCGGTTCACCCGATAAGAACAAGTGAACGCTGGTGGCTCAGAGAGTAATATGTCTGCCTGCAGTGCAGGAGGCCTGGGTTCAATCCCCGGGTTGGGAAGACCTCCTGGAGAAGGAAATGGCAACCCACTCCAGTACTCTTGATTAGAAAATTCCATGGACTGAGGAGCCGAGTAGGCTACAGCCCATGCGGTTGCAAAGAGTCGGATATGACTGAGCAACTTCACTTTCTTTCTTTCTTTCTATGCTGAAAGCCAGAATCCATGGGTAAGACAGAGTTTCCACATGGTCTACAGTCGAAATCTAATTTTAAGAAGAGACGGAAATGTGTTTCCAGGGGCTAAAATGTATAAAACGTCCAACCAAACACACTCATAAAGCCAAACATTTATGTTTGAATTAAGGATACTTAGTGTAGCAGGTGGGCTTCCCTGGTGGCTCAGTGGTAAAGAATCCACCTGCAATGCAGGAGATGCAGGTTTGATCCCTGGGTCAGGAAGATACCCTGGAGGAGGAAATGATGACCCATTCCAGTAATCTTGCCTGGGAAATCCCATGGACAGGGGAGCCTGGAGGGCTATAGTCCATGGGGCCACAAAGAGTCAGGCAAAATTTAGCAACTAAACAATAACAAGGTAACAGATAAGGATTCACCAAGTAAATGCTCCTGAGTAAATGCTCTGCATTTCTGTGCTGGTCCTACACAAGCTCGAGGTAAGCCACGCCCACAAACACGTGCAAAGATGGCCCCGAAGAGCATGACCTGGTGCAGGAATCAATAAGATTTCTGAGGCTTCCACCAGGTGACTTGACTGCATTTACACAACATGTCTGCCCATCACCCAAATGCACAGTGCACTGTGGACATGTCTGCTGCACATTTCCACACCATTTATGTGCACGTTGTACCAGCATGTTCTTTTTTCCTTTATTTGTTTTTGGTTGCACTGAGCCTTTGTCGCTGTGGACAGGCCTCCTCTGGGTAGGGTGAGCACGGGCCACTTTCTACTGGCTTCTCACTGCAGTGGTTCCTCTTGTTGCAGAGCATAGGCTCCACGCGCATGGGCTTCAGTAGTTGCAGCATGTGGGCTCAGTAGTTATGGTGCACGGGCTTAGTTGCTCTGAGCCATATGGAATCTTCCAGGACCAGGGAGCAAACCTGTGTCCCTTGCATTGGCAGGCGGATTCTTATCCACTGTCAGTTCAGTTTTCAGTTTAGTCGTTAATTCATGTCTGACTCTTTGTGACCCCATGGACTGCAGCACACCAGGCCTCCCTGTCCATCACCGACTCCCAGAGTTTACTCAAGCTCGTGTCCATTGTATCAGTGATGCCATCCAACCATCTCATCCTCTGTTATCCCCTTCTCTGCCTGCCCTCAACCTTTCCCAGTATCAGGGTCTTTTCAGATGAGTCAGTTCTTTGCATCAGGTGGCCAAAGTACTGGAGTTTCAGCTTTAGCATCAGTCCTTCCAATGAACACCCAGGACTGATCTCCTTTAGGACTGGTAGGATCTCCTTGCAACCCAAGGGACTCTCAAGAGTCTTCTCCAACACCACAGTTCAAAAGCATCAATTCTTCGGCGCTCAGCCTTCTTCACAGTCCAACTTTCACATCCTTACAAGACTACTGGAAAAACCACAGGTTTGACTAGATGGACCTTTGTTGACAAAGTAATGTCTCTGCTTTTTAATATTCTGTCTAGGTTGGTCATAACTTTCCTTCCAAGGTGTAAGGGTCTTTTAATTTCATGGCTGCAGCCACCATCTACAGTGATTTTGAAGCCCCCCAAAATAAAGTCAGCCACCATTTCCACTGTACTGCCAGGGAAGTCCAGTACCAGCATATTCTTAATAAAGATGTCTACATACACAAGGAGGGGCTATGATGAAGTTTTCAGGGCCAAGAACTGAGATGAAAAGAGACCTTAAGGAGTTTTTGGATTTCACAGGGCCTGGATCACTGAGATATCATGATCAGTGACTACCTTTTCATTTTGGTAGTGAGTTGAGTTGAGTCTTATTCACAGGGGTGTTGCTCAGAAAAAATACAAATATGATCACAAATCTCTGGGTAATGCTCATATGAACTGTTTAAAGCACTGTTTCTGCTCTTTGGAGTCAATAGAGCATCATTTATACTTCTCCTGATGGTTCAGGGATATCTGGAATATACTCAGGGCTTTGAATCTGATTGTTGGTCTATGATCCTAACTTTATGTAATTCCTTTAAGGAGTCACACAATTGGCTGCTTAAAAAAATGCACTTGTTTGAAAGTGACATCTGGGACTTCTTGGCAAAGTAAGGAGAAAGCTGATGTTATTGCCGCAAGGATGTTTATTCACAAGTTGTTCTCCTCCATTTAACTACATTTTCATTTTTTAGCATCAACATTTTGTATTAGTGAATGAATGAATTCATTAAATATGAGTAAAGATTGTGTACCTGATTTTGGGCTTTGAGTACACAGCATCTCCATTAAAATTAACTAGGTTGGTTTTTTAAAGGATTGAGACAAAAATTCTGATAAGATCAGCTTGCTGCTGCTGCTAAGTCACTTCAGTCGCGTCCGACTCTGTGTGACCCCATAGACGGCAGCCCACCAGGCTTCCCCGTCCCTGGGATTCTCCAGGCAAGAACACTGGAGTGGGTTGCCATTTCCTTCTCCAGGGAAGATGAGCTTAGTGACTGAAAAATATAGACATACGAGTGTGAACAAGTTCTTTTATTCTTGAGTCCATTTTCCCACTCTTTTCAGATTAGCCTGGGGTAATTAAGTCTGTGTCCTGCTGGGCAAAGTCCTCTCCTCATTACTGTCTTTCTGCTCCCCTCTCTTTCCTATTGACACTGATAGACCTCGAGACTGAAAATAGATACTAATTATTTTCCACCTTTACCCCTCACTGTTCAAAGCAGTGAGTGATGTCTTGACGGTGACATTAGCACAGAGCTCATTAAACCGTGCAGAATGAATGAACTCACAAGAAGAAAGATTTTGCTGAGTTAAAAGGACAAATAGCACAAGGCACAGACAATAAAATCAGTATATCTAGACGTTCCCACTCCATTTTTAATGTTTGTGGGAGCCATACAGAGGGTGACGCTCCTCTTGGTAGTCACACGGCATCTCTCCATTGCTGCTTTTTTTCACATGAATCAGCACCAATCATTTGCCCAACTTTGGGCCTTCATGTCCACTGTCCAGCTCCCAAGGAGACAAAGCTAATGTATTAGAGAAATTATGCGAAAAATAGGTTCTGGATTCGTGGGGCACTTGTGTTGATGGAAGTTCGTGAAGATTCGGGACTCTGGGATCACCGGTTACCTGAATTGCACCTCCTGCCTGCACACTGACATAGTTAAGGGTCTCATCCTGTAGTCACTGAGAGAAAAATTCATTCCCGAGGAAATAAATGTTCCTATCACGAAAAAGAAAGAGAAAACAAGAAAATTCAAAGCAAAAAAAAAAAAAAATTACCAACAATATGTAAAAAATGACCATCAGTTGACTGTTTTTGTTCAGTCACATCTCATCCACAAAGAACGCTTTGTGGTCTGAAAACACGACAAAACCACCTTGCCTGTGGGCTGTTACCATGTGGACTGTGCCCTGAGGAGTGCAATGTAGTGCAGTCGCTCAGCCGTGTACGACTCTATGCGACCCCATGGACTGTAGCATGCCAGGCCTCCCTGTCCATCACCAACGCCCGGAGTTCACTCAGACTCATGCCCATTGAGGCGGTGATGCCATCCAACCATCTCATCCTCTGTTGTCCCCCTCTCCTTCCACCTTCAATCTTTCCCAGCATCAGGGCCATTTCAAATGAGTCAGTTCTTCACATCAGGTGGCTGAAGTATTGGAGTTTCAGCTTGAGCATCAGTCCTTCCAATGACTATTCAGGACAGATTTCCTTTAGAATGGACTGGTTGGATCTCCTTGCAGTCCAAGGGACTCTCAGTCCTTCGGAACTCATTGGTATAGGTCCTCAATGATCAACCTATCATTAATTTTATAATGGAATTTACAAAGCAATTTTGGATTTACACACAAACTCTGTATAGCATCCCTACAGGGTAGAAAAGATAACTATTTTATACCTTTTATAGATGAAGAAACTCAGGCTCAGAAACCTTCAGTAATGACATAAAGTCACCAGTTTATAATTGAAGCTGGAACCAAACCTCAGTTCTGATATTTACTCAGGGTTTTCCCAGATACTCAATGATAAAATATGTCAAAGTATAATACAGTTAATATGATGGTTACTTGTACATGCTGACTGGGCTGTGGGGCACCCAGATATTTGGTTTTGGTTGATATAAACATCTAACCTGGTAGACTGAGTAAAGCTGTCTCAGTCTCTCTTTGTCTCTGTCTGTCTCTGCCTGTCTCAGTCTCTGCAGCTCCCCCACTGCCCCCTACCCCGTCCCCACCCTATCGGTTCTGTTTCTTCTCTGGAGAGCTCTGACAAACACAGTTAGTCTCTTTGGTTCATAGGTGGCACTAGAGTTTCATCAGTAGGAGTTCAGCAAAGACAAAAACTAGATGAACAAATTTAGTTACTTAAATGTCTGGCTTTCATGCACAGAGAAGAATTCAATGTATTATTTTCGCTCGGCCGCTGTCATTAGTTAAAAAAAAAAAAAATTGGATTATCTTCTACTCCAGAGCCTTCCATAGCTTCTAAACTAATTAAAAAGAAACAACAACTATTGACCACTGGAACATTTTTTATCAAAAGATCAAAATTTGTTAGTATACTCTCACATATCTGGGAAGAACATGTTTTTATTGTATTATGTACTGTGTAGGAGGATTAAGGGGATTCCCAGGTGGCTCAGTTGGTAAAGAAAAGGCCTGCAATGCAGGAGATGCAGGTTTGATCTCTGGGTAGGGAAGATCCCCTGGAGAAGGAAATGGCAACCCACTCCGGTATTCTTGACAGGAAAACCCCATGGACAGAGGAGCCTGGTGGGCTACAGTCTATGGGGTTGAAAAGAGTCAGATCATGTGTGCATGCGTGTGCGCGTGCACACACACACACACACACACACACACGCACACACACACATGAGGATTCAATCTATTTTCACCAAACAGCTGGAGATGCAAGTTTACCTTGTTCCTTAAAGGAAGATGTCCTCTGCACATACAGATTGATGTGAAGCTTTCTTCTCATGTTTACCAAGTCAGACTTACCTCCTTCAAGAAGATACTCTGAGTCCATGTCTTATTTCAAATAAGCATGATAATAGATACCTATACAAGAGCTTTACACTTCTGAGTTCTATCTTCAAGATAGATGATTGTTGTTACTGTTCAGTTGCTCAGTCATGTCTGGTTCTTTGTGACCTCATGGACTGCAGCATGCCAGGCTTCCCTGTCCTTCAGTATCTTGCAGAGTTTGTTCAAACCCATGTCCATTGAGTCGGTGATGCCATCCAATCATCTTATCCTCTGTCGTGCGCCCTTCTCCTGCCCTCAATCTTTCCCATCATCAGGGTCTTTTCCAGTGAGTGATGGCCAAGGTATTGGAGTTTCAGCTTCAGCATCAGTCCTTCCAATGAATATTCAGGGTTGATTTTCCTGAAGATTGACTGATTTGATCTATCTAAGATAAATGATGGTTTGATCATAGGTAAATAGGAACTGGCTAGCTAGCAAGCTAGACAGACAGGGCCTTAGTGTACTTGGCTAAATATGGTTTTTCAGCTCAACGTTTCTTACTGAAGTTTCTCTTCTCTGCTTTCCTAGGACTCTTCCTTGGAAGTGGAAATTATAGATCACACCTGGATTTGGTGCCTGCAGGCTTGCACACCTCAAAGCCAGGCATCATAGGAAGAGAGGATGAGTGGGAAGTTTGCCTTCCTTCTGTTAGGTGAAGGAAACACAATTGTGAAACGGGAGAAGAAAAAGAGAAACTGTTAACCACAAGGCACTCAGGCACATCAAGCTTAGGAAAGAGCTCATGGGGTTGAAGAATCTGGAAACTGACTCTCTTAAAGCTCAAACATACTTCTGCATATCCAAGAAATTGTTTCACATTCATACACATAAAAATGCTTTGTTTGAATGTTAAAAAGCATATAAGAAACAACATAACATAAGGTCAAATGGCTAATTCTACCAGGATATAGTCCAGAAACCATTTGGGTCAACGAATGGCTTATTTATTACAAAGATATAGATACCGTCCAAGGGTAACACACATTTTAAATAACCATGGTGTAATACTGTTCTAAATCTTTTTGGAGAGTTAGGAGCCCATGCAATGAGGCCTGGAGAAAGATGGGTATCAGATATCTCAGTAACTAAACCTCTGCGTCTTCTCTGCACTTAATAGCTGAAGATAATAAAGGTTAGAAAGTGCTCTGTGTTAATTAATGTTCTAGAGAAGAGAATGTTTCTCTTCGTAAGAAAACTAAGCACCAAGAAATGTTCTCAGCTGCAGTGAGCAATCACAAAGAAGGCAGGTTCTGCGACTGTCACCTGCCGTCTCTCTCTCTAAGGAATTAAAGACTGTGTTTTTATACTGGAAAGCTAAGAGTTTAGATTGGTGAAATGAGAGATCGGAAGCACCCTGGGTGTGTATGCATCTGAGTATCTCTATCTACCTATCCACCCATCTACCTATTTTTTTTTTTCTCTCTCTCTCTATAGCGAGGAATAACTCTTTGAGAATTACTCACTTTTTAAGAACTTCACAACCTTTATGAGAACAAACTATCTCCGGAACCTCAGGACCTAGGAAAAGCAGTCCCTACAGTTGGTACCAGGCCATCACCACCCGGAAGTCATGCCATATCTTGAGAGCCCAAGACATGAGGTCCGTTATTGGAAGCTGCTTCTTGGCTCCGCCTTCACCCCAGCAGTGCAGCCGGAAGACCTGCTCCAGCGTCTCAGAGCTTCAAGGACTCTGAAAAGACAAATCACCTGTGGGAACAAACTCTTAGGGGAGAGGCTGTGCCCAGAGATCGTATCCTGATCAGGCACTTAGGGAGATGAGTGGAGGGGTCAGAGGTCACATCGGTGCAAGGAGTGATGCAACAAGAGCTGGGGGTGAAAGCGGCAAGACTGGGTCGATCGCCTTAAGGGAAGGGCCCAAGTGCAGTACAGCAAGTCTACAGTCCGCTTAGGAATTCCCTGCGTGTAGCCCTTCTGCTTCTGGTGCACAGAGAGGAAGCACAGGTGTCCCAGGACTCTAGTCCCAGACGCATCCTTCTCCCTGCGTCATCAGGCGGCATCATGTGAGGGCCGTCGGTGAATGTGGCTGGGGCTCTGGGTCGCTGGGCTGTGGGCACAGGCTCTGTGGGAGCAGCGCGGCCGCGCGGGGCCATCCTGCCAGACGCATGACACCCAGGGACAATCGGTTCAGAGCAGAGGAGCCCGGCCGCCTTCATGCAGTCGGCACACCTCTGAGGGACCCTCCGAGGAGCCAGGACAATGCCACAGCTTGTTTCCTCCTCCAAGACCCTGGGCTGCTGTCCAGGAAGCTTTCAAACATCCTGTGACCTGGCCCTCCCTGGGAGCACAGCTGATCGAAGGCTCGGAGAACAGGCTCCCTCTGGCGAGGGGTTGGGGGTGGGGTCTCCAGCAGGCCCCCCACCCCCACCCTGCCGCCCCCACCCCGCACCAGCTGCATCGGCTCCAGCTCTGAACAGGGAGTCACTGCATTGATGGACCTGCGGATGGAAGACAGCTCTTCTCTTCACTTGCAGGGCAACCATCCGAGCTGAAACCTCCCTTTGTTCACCAGCTGCCAAAGTTGACTTTGAAAAACACTCCCCAGTGTGGATTTCAGTGGTTTTCAGTTATTCTAAGTAGTTTTCAGTGATTCACTTTGAAAGGGAGCATTTGGGTTAGGTATTCACCATCTGATAAACTGTAGTCTTTAATTCCATTCAAAACATCCATTCTGCATGCTAGATCCTACAGTCTTATGAGATAGCCAAGGAAGGAATTAAGTGTGTCAGCTTAATTTGCCCCCTGTTGTATCCTTCCACTGAGGTAAATGATATCTCTTTGGAGACAAGATTTCTCATTTTATTAAGCTTAACTTTAATTCTATGCACATTGTAGAACAATGATGAAAACGAAATTCACAAGGGAGCCAGGACTTTTGGCAAGATGGAGGCCCACAGACTGTTCTAGAAGGGGAGGTCATTAGTCACTAGTGTTAGTCGCTCGGTTGTGTCTGACTCTATGTGACCCCACGGACTGTAGCCTACCAGGTTCCTCTGTCCATGGAATTCTCCTGGCAAGAATACTGGAGTGGGTAGCCATTCCCTCCTCCAGAGGCTCTTCTTCATAGTATCTTCCCAACCCAGGGATCAAACCCAGGTCTCCTGCATTATGCATTACAGGCAGATTCTTTGTGGCTTGAGCCACCAGGGGAGCCCTGAAAGTGGAGGAGAGAAGTCCTAATAAAGAGAGTGATAAGGTCCATTCTCATTGGCTGGAATGGTAATAGCTACAAAAGAAAGATAGTCCCAGATACAGAGATGGTGGAACCAGTAACTCTTCTAAGAAATAAGATGAGGACATTTCTTTGGTGCCAGGAGCAGGTATCTTGGCTATGAGGAGGGTCTGGGAACATGAGACAGGACAGGTGAGTCTTGGGCTTCTGCTCCCATCATGGACACGAAGCCAGGTCTCCGATGAGGGCACTCATCTGCAGCAAGGGACCTTCAAGGGTACCAGAGTATACCTGAAAATAATTATCTCACTGTTTGCCATCTGCACAAGAAAATTGGACATATCCACTTGTCTCCACACTGAACTGAAACAGAAAATGAGCTGGTGGCCAAGTAAGAGGGCTGGCAGAGCCAGCTGTTTGGCACTCCCTGCACAAAATCAGTCTAGGAATCGAAGCGGTTCTGGGATGATTGGAATGTGCATCTATGCTTCAGATTCCCCTTGGAGATGGAGATGCCATGGATGGTGGGAAGTCTCAGTGCTGGAGACCTATCTGAGCAGAAGGGAGGCGCTGGGAGGAGGGCCCTGAAGACAGGTTTGGGGACCCTGTGTCCCGGACACCTTTTCATGCCTGGCCAGATCTCAGCAGGTCCTCTGCTCAGAGGATAAACCTGACCTTCATGGTGCAAAAAAGATAACAAGGAAGAAAGGTCCTGGAGGATTCTCCTGCCCCAAACTAGATGCAGCATGAGAGGCCCCCTCTCAAATCCTCTTGGAGCCCCTGGTACCATTTGGGGTCTCCATCTCCGAGCACATGGCCTTCCCAGGTGGCTCAGTTGGTAAAGAGTCTGCCTGCAGCGCAGGAGTTGCGGGTTTGGTTCCCTGGGTCAGAAGATCCCCTGGAGAAGGAAATGATGATCCACTCCCGAGTTCTGGCCTGGAGAATCCGTGGACATAGGGGCCTGTGAGCTGCAGTCCATGGGATTGCAAAGACTTGGACACAACTGAGCACACACACACACTTCTCTAAGCACACATACTAGCTCGTGAGAATTCTCAGGGGTAGCCTAGGGTTTTTATGCACATTTGAGAGCTCTGTCAGTATCGTTTGTGAGCATTTCTGATTGATAGGTTGACTGGTTCAGAAGGATTTTAAGAAATGTCGGTGGCTGGAAACATCATTTCAATATCAACCTTTCTCAGCTGCATCTGCGGTGTGTACCATAACCCACCTCTTGCCTTTTCTCTGAATGAGAACTTCTAATGATTCACAACTGCTTCTGATCTGGTCTCCCAGGAAGAGAAAGAGGCCCGAGCTTTGAATGAGCTGTCGAATACTTTTCTTTTCCCCAGAGCTGAAGCAGGAAAGCCCTGTGTGTGTTGGCTAACCTGCTGCCCACCCAGCAGCTGGTTTTGAATCGTCGGACGCATGTCATTGTTTTAACGCTGCCTACCTTGTGGTCCTTTACCTGAGACCATGCTCACACCAGGTGAAATATAAAGATGGACCATTCCCCTTTCCTCTATGACTGTTTCTAACGTTTACCTGGTCACCTTCTGAACAATAGCAGACAGGTCTGTGGTGTGTGTTTGCAAAACTGCTGTTCCCTTAGAAAAATGTTGAACATTGGAACACACTGTTCAACAGTCTTCAGTTCTCCCCATCAGGATAAATGTCTCTGAAATCGCTTCTCTAAAGCCACTCTCTTTTATCCCTACCTGGGGAAAGTATGAGAATATCTTGAGTTTCAGGGGGAAAGAGAGGGCCTTGTGATGTTTTTACAGAACTTAGAGAAAGCAAAAGGAGCATTTATGTGCAGGGAGACACAGTTACAATCTCATAGGGGGAAATTTACAGTCACAAAAGCCATTTGTCTTTTGAAGTCAGCAGAGGGAAAAGAAACCTGACTAGATTTCATTTCGTTTTTGTAACACAAAATATATGCTTTGTTTAGAGAAGATGAAGTATTTGGATTTGATCAAAATTATTTATTTTTTTCTTCTGCGTAATTTGTGATAATTATTGGTGAGCAAAATTCTTTCTGAGATAAATTACTATGGGGACATGGAATAGTTCAACTGTTTAAAGTCAACTTCGAAAATTTAGTTAATTTCACGCTCGGGTCTAAGGCTGAAATTCCTTTCATTCACTGCTGTTGCTGCTGCCGCCAAGTCTTTAGTTGTGTCCGACTCTGTGAGACCCCATAGACAGCAGCCCACTAGGCTCCCCCGTCCCTGGGATTCTCCAGGCAAGAACACTGGAGTGGGTTGACATTTCCTTCTCCAATGCATGAAAGTAAAAAGTGAAAGTGAAGTTGTTCCATCATGTTTGACTCTTAGTGACCCCATGGACTGCAGCCTACCAGGCTCCTTTGTCCGTGGGATTTTCCAGGTCAGAGTACTGGAGTGGGGTGCCATTGCCTTCCCCCTTTCACTCACTGTTAAGTCACTTCAGTCGTGTCCGACTCTGTGTGACCCCATAGATGGCAGCCCACCAGGCTCCCCCATCCCTGGGATTCTCCAGGCAAGAACACTGGAGTGGGTTGCCATTTCTTTCTCCAGTGCATGAAAGTAAAAAGTGAAAGTGAAGTCACTCAGTCGTGTCTGACCCTCAGCGACCCCATGGACTGCAGCCCACCAGGCTCCTCCGTCCATGGGATTTTCCAGGCAAGAGTACTGGAGTGGGATGCCATTGCCTTCTCCATTCCATATCTTTCCAAAGAAGGTGTGTGGTACACCTGCGGTGGCTGGTGTGTGGTATGTATGTAAGTTTGTGGTGTGTGTGTGTGTGTGAGTTTGCGGCACGTGTGTGTGATATGTGGTATGTAGTATGTATGTGTGTAAGCACTTTACCCTCTGGGGTAGGTGTCATCCACAGGACCTGAGTCCTCCCGCCCTGAATCTGAAGGTCACACTGCAGCGGCTGCGGCCCATGAAGGGCACTGGGCACACCTGGAGCCCCGGGGGCCCATCTGCCTTCACCAGGAGGGGACACCTGCCTGGTGGTCACCAGAGGAGACCGAGTGGAGTGCAAGGAGTCTGTGATGTGGCAAAGCTCCTGGGGTCCAGACGGACCGGCGGGCTCCCTCTACTCGTCCTCCTGAACACCCCAGACTGTGAGGGACCCTGGGAGACTTCCTGGGTACAGGCGGGCAGCCTTCCAGCTCAGGGAAGGGGCCGGTTTTGCAACCACGTATGGTGTGGTGGGTTGTTTTGTTGAGTGAGTTGTTTGTTGTCTGCTTTTGTTTGCCTGCCTACGGGCGTTTATAGAGTGCTTTGGAAAGAAAAGATGAAGTGATGAAAGCGGAGAGGGCTGGGGGATGAGGAGGGGAGGGCTCCAGTGCAGAGGAGCAAATACCCCAAACGGTCCACGCCGCCTGCCCTGGCCTGCCTCCAGCTGCCCCTTGAGAGGCTCTGTCTGTGCTTTCACCACGTTGTCAGTAAAGCCGGTGGAGAAGCCGGACACACCATTCATTCGTCATCCTGCACAGGCGGACCTGGGGCTGAAGGGCTGAGGCCAGCTGGAGAGCCCTGAAGGTCAGAGAAGGTCACCCTTTGCCAATGCGATGCTTTTATTTTGCCAGCAGTCAGCAGGCGCTGTGCGTTTTCCCGCCGAGAAACAGTGCTGGGAGCACCTCTCATGTTCAGAATGTAAAGTCATGTCACGTCAGTTGCCAGTTGCCATCCTGCTTGTTGCATAAGATGCCCCAAACCCACTACACCCGGACTCCCCAGGAGGAACAGAAGCCGGTGTGCCGTCTGTGTTATTCACATGGCCAGAAACAAAGCCTGGTTCTTGCAGCATCTGGGGTTATTTTTGCCATCATCTTCTCAACTTGGAATCACTTTCTACTCTGCGTGATTGGAGAAGGCCTCACCTAGCTCTCAGTTTGCTCTCAAATTCCATCTTTGACCACACAGTGAGAGCTCAGAGAATTTAGTTATTGGTAAAGTAGGAGAGCGTATTACAGAACAAAGGCTTCTATTGCAGGATGATGGGAAAATCTGATGAGGCTGCCCAACATAGGATCTGATAGAAAGAAAATTGTGTCAGTATTGTCACGTAAGCTTATGCCCAATTAAAGGTGTTACTGAACGTACCCAGGTGGTGCCAGTGGTAAAGAATTTGCCTGCCAATGTAGGAGATGCAAGAGACGTGGTCTGATCTCTGGTTCGGCAAGATTCCCTGGAAATGGCAACCCACTCCAGTATTCTTGCCTGGGAAATTCCATGGACAGAGGAGCCTGGTGGATTACAGTCCATGAAGTCACAAAGAGTCAGACACAACTGAGCACGCACACACACACACACACACACACACACACATGCATTCACTCTGAACACAAATTCATTTGCCTGACACACTATAAGGCCAAATAGTATTGAAATGTCAGAGTTTGCAGCAGAGAAAGGTTTACTTCAGGGCCATGCAAGAAGACTCATGGGTGGCTCATGCCTCCAAAAGCCCCATACATACTCTTTGAAGGTTTTCAGCAAAGCCCTTTTAAAGGCAAGATGCATGAAGGATGTGGTTAGTTTTTGCAGACTTCTTGGTACTGAAATCCTTTGTTCTTGCAGCTGTTCACGTAGGTCATGTCACCATATTCCTGTCAACCTCCAACAAGACAAATGTTCTCCTACCTGTTTGCAACTTTCTCTTTCTATATGAATGGACCCTTCAAGGTCAGAGGCCTGAGCACAGGCTGTCCTGTATGTTTCAGGTTGTGAGTGAGCCACGTGCTCAGCTGTGACTGACTCTTTGTGACCCCAGGGACTGTGCCTTGGCATTTCCCGGCAAGGATACTGGAGAGAGCTGCCATTTCCTTCTCCAGGGGATCTTCCTAACCCAGGGATCATAACCGTATCTTCTGTGTCTCCTGCTTTGAAGTTGGCTTCTTTACCCACTGAGCCTTTTACAAAGAGTTCAGGGGAGCATGACTAAGCACAGGCAACCGAGCACAAAGACTAAAGTGGAAAGAACAGACCTAATATGAAGTCAGATGTGTTCTTCCCTATTACAAGGTGTGTCCTGTTCTCTCCCTGGGTCCCTGCCTGGTCATGGGGCCCTGCTGACTGTGCCGGGAGAACAGTGGCCCCTAAAGATGCCGAAATCCAAATCCCCAGAGCCTGCGACTATGTCACATTGCAGAAAGAGGGATTTAGGTCACAGATGCAATCATGGTTGCTAGTTATCTGACACAAGGCAGGAAGGTTATCCTGGATTATCTGGGTGGGCCAAGAGTTATCATAAAACTAAATAAAAGTAGGAAGTGGAGACAGGAGAGTGGGGGAGACCATGAACACAGAAGCGGGTCACAGTGAAAAGGTAGAAAAAGGACTTAAAGCCATCTCTGGAGGCTGAAGGAGGGGGCCATAAGCCAAGGAGAGTGGTGGCCTCTACAAGCTGGGCAATGCTATGAAATGGACCAGAGCTGGGTCTTCAGGGTGGAACGCAGCACAGAGCAACTTGATTTCAGCCCCCTGAGACCTATGTCAGGCTCCTGACCTCCTGAACTTGAAGACGATAGTGTGTGTGTGTGTGTATTAGTCGCTTAGTCATGTCTGACTCTTTGTGACCCCATGGACTACAGCCCACCAGGCTCCTCCATCCATGGCATTCTCCAGGCAAGAGTGCTGTAGTGAGCTGCTATTTCCTTCTCCAGTTAAGGCGATAAGTCTGTGTTTAAATCACTAAGTTTGTGCTACTCTGTCACAGCCCTTTCGGGAAACTAGTGCACTAGTCTTCTGCACCTTGTTTTTTTTTTTTTTTTTTTTACAAGAATTAGCCTCCTGGGCCCTGGCGTCCCAGTCTGCTCCTGTCCCAGCCTGCACACCTGCAGGAGTCCCAGTTCTGAGCTTTTCACACCCTCGCTGCTCTTCTCAAAACCAGGGCTTCGCATTTATGGAAGTGGGGACTGGAACTCTCTCTACACTCAGAGTAGCAGCTACGGTTTGCCACGGGTGCTCGTCCTGGGCTGGGGAGCCCCCTTGGCCTTCTACACCTGTGGGTGGAACAGTCCAGCATGTTCACACACCTGTCCCCCACCTGTCCTTCACCTGGTGTTAGGGGAGGAGGTTTCAGTCCCTTTCTGCCAGGATGGAATGGGCCTAAACTCACACAAACACATAATACTTGGGTTTTATAAAATGTGCCTTTGATGTGTTCCTTTATTCACTCATCCAGAAGTAGCTGTTGCCCTTATGTTCTACTTTGGGCACATGGTAGATGAAGAAACAAGGGAAACAGTGAGAGACTTTATTTTCTTGGGCTCCAAAATCACTGCAGATGGTGACCGCAGCCATGAAATTAAAATACACTTAATCCTTGGAAGAAAAGCTATGACCAACCTAGACAGCATGTTACAAAGTAGAGAAATTACTTTGCCCACAAAGGTCCATCTAGTCAACCATCTAGTCATCTATGGTTTTTTCAGCAGCCATCTATGGATGTGAGAGTTGTACTATAAAGAAAGCTGAGCACCAAAGAACTGAAGCTTTTGAACTGTGGTGTTGGAGGAGACTCTTCAGAGACCCTTGGACTGCAACGTGATCCAACCAGTCCTTCCTAAAGGAAATCAGTCCTGAATATTCATTGGAAGGACTGATGGTGAAGCTGAAGCTCCAATCCTTTGGCCACCTGATGCAAAAAACCGACTCATTGGAAAAGACCCTGATGCTGGGAAAGATTGAGGGCAGGAGGAGAAGGGAATGACAGAGCATGAGATGGTTGGATGGCATCACCGACTCGATGGACATGAGTTTGAGCAAGTTCTGGGAGCTGGAGATGGACAGAGAGGCCTGGCGTGCTCCCATCGATGGTGCTGTAAAGAGTTGAACATGACTGAGCAGCTGAACTGATGGATTGGGATGACAAGTGGGAAGATACAGGGCTAGTCTCGGGAGGCAGTGTCCCTACAAGGTTTATGAGGTGCTTTGGTGCCCTGGGTTATGACTGTCCAGGAGGAAGTTAATAAATGTTGGGTTTTCAGTTGTTGAGGGTAACCATCCCTTTAATATGATCATGAACTTTGGGAATAGAGAACAATTTTCAGAAAATTTCAAGGGAGGGGGTGTTTTGGGTGGATCTCAATGGAGATGATGTATTACTCGTCTTGGAATGGGGTTGAGAATCAGTATCTTTCTTTCTTCTTTCTTCCTTCCTTTCTTTCTTCTTTTTTTTAAGTTCTCCAAGGGATTCTCATGAGTGGTCTGAATTGGGAACTATTTGGGTTGCTTTAGCAATTTCACACAAAAAGCTATAGTGAGATGAGGGATCACTTAAGGAAGGACTGCAGAGATGTTGAACCTCTCTGGAAGTGAGAAGGGGAAGCACAGGGATCTGCTAGGCTTTGCCAAACTCTTTGCACCTGGAGACAGGCCCACTCATCTCCTAAGTCAGAAGACATTGAGCCCCAAGTTCTTCTGCGCATCGGCTCAGCCTTGGGTGTCTTGCTGTCGGTCTGATTCACTGTGTGTGCCTTGGCTGCTGGGTTTGGCCTTGTCTTGTCACTAGAGTACTGTCTGATATGTTTTTCCAACTGAGCCACAGACTCTCATACCCCTTCTTGGCCCTCCCCAAAGCTCCCATGTCTTCCTTTCTTTATCTCCCTTAAACTTTGTCTTTTACCTTAAATTCAGCTCCTCTTTGCAGAAGCTCTGCTTGACCCTTTTCCTAGAGGTCAGGGTTATGACCTGGAGGCTTAGTTCATTTTGGTAGGCATTTATCCCACTCTCAGCTGGACCGCTGTCTGAGGGCCTTAGGTGATGGTCATCTTTTCCCTCTCCCTGATGTTGGATGGACACATCCTCCCCTGTGTCTGGCGTGCCTCTGGTTCCCAAGCCATCTTCCCATGCTGTCTGCTCCCAGAAACTCCTTGGATGCCCATTTGGGTCCTGAGAAGCCAGGTCTTCATGCTAACTCCTGGCCATCTCTGATGTGGCCTGCCCCACCATGACCAGGCCTCCATGGAGGTAACAAGTCTATGTCTCCAATAAGCACAGACCTTACTAAGACAAAGGGGCAGCTCTGGGAACAGGTCCTGAGTCGGGAGAACATCCTTGGTGGCTCAGATAGTAAAATGTCTGCCTACAAGGTGGGAGACCTGGGTTCTATCCCTGGGTCAAGAAGATCCTCTGGAGAAGGAAATGTCAACCCACTCCAGTACTCTTGCCTGGAGAATCCCCATGGATGGAGGAGCCTGGTGGGCTACAGTCCATGGAGTTGCAAAGAGTCAGATACAACTGAGCAACTTCCCTTCACTTCCTGAGTGGGGAAGTGTAGCTAAGGATGACATGGGACATACTGATGCTCAATATAGATGTTCTGGTATACATGCCACTTTCCATTTGTTGGGATAATGGGAATTCAGCTCTCTAAAGGACACCTTCAGGAAGACTGACTCAAACACAAGGAAAATTGCCAGTACTTATGATAGATGCTTTATAAACCTGGGGTAAAATAGAAGAAAGAACTTTCTAGAAGGAAAGAAGATACAGGGGCAGTTGAGATTGTCCAAATCCACCTGTGCAAATCCTATGATCCCAGAGGAGCAGCTGGAGACAGAACTGGTCCTTCTACACCCCCCAGAAAATATCCCATTGTTCCCAGGGGTCACGCAGGCCTGGTTCAAACTAGTCCAAGCACAAGTCAGTGTTTAGTTCCCTAAAAGATGCCAGAGGCTCCTGCTATGTATACAGTGAGGCAAGTTTAATAATGGGCAGAACTATGTTACCAGTGAGAACTCCCCATGGCAGTGACACACCACAGAGATGTGTTGTGTTAGCCTCTTGATGCTGCTACAACAAAGTTTCATGAACAGAGTGACTTCAACATCAGAAATTTTTGATTTCACAATTTTTGAAGCCAGAAGCCCAAGATCAAGATATCAGTGGTATTTTTTCCTGAGGGCTATGGGAGAGAACCTGGTCCGTGCCTCTCTCCTGACGTCTGGGGATTTCCTGGGGATCCTTGGCCATCCCCTGATGTGTAGAAGCCTTGCCCCACCTCTGCCTTCCTCTGCACATGTGTTTTCCCTGTGAGTGTGTCTGTCTCTATCCAGATTCGACTCCCCCAACCTTTTAAAATTAATTTCTAGTAGAGTATAGTTGATTCACAACGTTGTGCTGTAAGCGAATCAGTTATACATATGCATATAATCACTCTTTTTTAGATCCTTTTTCCATATAGGTCATTACAGAATATTGAGTAGAATTCCCTATACAGTAGGTGCTCATTTGTTATCTGTTTGACACATAGCAGTGTGAATATGTCAGTCCCAATCTCTCATTCTATCCCTCCCTTCCCCCTACCTCCTCGGTAACCATTTCTCTCTACATCAGTTTGCTTTCGACATCTGTGACTCTGTTTGGTAAATAAGCTCATTTGTAGGATTTTTTTTTTTTTTTTAGATTCCACATATAAGTGATATCATGATATTTGTCTTTCTCTGTCTGGTTTACTTCACTCAGAATGACAATCTCTAGGTCCACCCATGTTGCTGCAAATGGCATTATTTTATCCTTTTTGATGGCTGAGTAATATTCCATTGTATGTACATGCCACGTTTTCTCTACCCATTCCTTTGTTGATGGACATTTAGATTGCTTCCACATCCTGGCTAATTGTGAGTAGCACTGCTGTGAACACTGGGGTTCGTGTATGTTCTTGAATTATGATTTTCTCTGGGGCTTCCCTGCTGGCTTAGATGGTAAAGAATCTGCCTGCAATGCAGGAGACCCAGGTTCTATCCCTGGAAAGATCCCCTGTGGAAGGGAATGGCAAATCACTCTAGTATTCTTGCCTGAAGAATTCCATGAATAGAGGAGCCTGGTGGGCTGTAGTCCATGGGATCGCAAAGAGTCAGACATGACTAAGTAACTAACACCTTTCTCTGGATATATGCCCAGGAGTGGGATTTGTGGGTAATGGTAATTCTATTTCTCCTATTTTATAAGGACACCAGTAATTTTGAAGTAGGAGGCATCCTAATGTCCACATCTTAATTAGTCACATCTGCAATGATGCTATTGCCAAATGAGATCACTTCCTGAGTAACTAGGGATTCAACATACGAATATTTGAGGGGGGCCACAATTGCACCCATAACATGTGCTATCCTGCTGCACTAACCCCCTAGACCCAGGCCCTCCTCTAGGGGAGATGTTTGAAGATCTCCTGTCCCCTCTTATCTGACCAAATGTCCCCAGTGATGCTTACAAAACCCAGAACATTCCTAAGTCTTTGCTGAAGATGCCCCCAAAATAGAGAAAACAAAGGGTGACCTTTGGGTGTTCCTGGTTCCAGCAGAAGCACAAGCTCAGGTTCAATGAACAGCGCATCCACGACAGATTTCCACTGAATAAAGCAGGAGTTTTGCCTCTTCTTTATCTTAATACAGATATCTACACAAACAAGTTTCTTAATACTCTGTCAGGAAGCATTTAACAGGAGGCTTCCTGTCTGCTGTTTTGGAGGAATCCTCTGTTCCTTATTAATTCCTGAATATTCAGGAATTAAGAGGAGAGGCAAGCTCTCCCAGGGCTAAGGGACCCAGGCATTTCCTTTGTTAGTTTTTCAATATGGTGATAAGTACCCTCTTCCTTCTCGTGAACCATAGGGTAAAAGTGATTGTTTCCAACTCTCTTGCTCTTTAATATGGATGGCCCATGTTTTGTAAGTCTGGAATTTTAGTCTTTATCTTTGCTAACTACAGTATATATGCCCACACCATGTTGATTAAAACACCTTTGCTCCATCAGAGCTTTGGTCCCATGTCTCTCTCTCTCAGGCTATTTCTTTGGAGTGCAGAGGCTCTCTGAGTTCACTTTCCAGCCCGGGCTTCTAAGACCATCTTGAGAAGGTGCTCTGCACCTTCACCCCATTGAGAGGGCACCTGAGGCCTTCGTGAACAGAGCAAGCCCTGTGTCAGGGACTTTATTGGTTTTCTGCATAAACCAAGGAATATCAGCCTCTTTCTTTCTCCTTTACTTTCTTATCATCTACTCCAGACCACCAGGTTCCGGTCCTCAACAATACTTAGTATTCAAAATGTGTTCTAAATATTGCCCCAACTGAAAGCTAATATGCTACACTGCTATCAAAAGATTCCTTGAAATAAGTTTACCACGCCCAGCTGATGAGATGCTTACAAACATGTCTTCCTGCCACAGAGGAAGAGCCCCTGGAAGAGGGCATGGCAACCCACTCCAGTATTCTTGCCTGGAGAATGCCATGGACAGAGAAGCCTGGTGGGTTACAGTCCATAGGACTGCAAAGAGTCAGACGTGACCAAAGTGACTTAGCAGGCACACATGCACGCAGAATATAGCCATCTGTAGAGCTCTTACTTTTTCACCAAAACCCACCTGAGACATGACTGAAGTTTGGATAAATGTGTACCGAAATGTGTTCTACCTTTTAAATATCTGCAGTCTTGTTTAGTCTAGTTTGATCCTGAATATGCTTAACAAGGAATGATGCAGGTGGCAGAAAATACCCTAAATGGAGTGAGAACTTGGCTGAGTTAATAGAAATATTCACCGCAGAAAGCAATTTCTAAAGGAACATATCCCAAAGTTATTGCAATCTGCTATTTCCTTCGAAGCCAATTATAAGATACTCTATCATGGGGAATTTATATTTGTAGAGTTATCCAAACAGAGGTTGGTCTTTCAGTGTTGTGCTTGGTTCCAGTTGGTTTGCAATAAGAAAACACATTCTATGAAGTTGCTGAATTCAGAAACTCTTTATAGCTGTAATTCAGTACGGGCCAGCTATGTGTAACTTTGAAAAATGAAGCAACACATAAAAACCCCTCAAACTCTTGTAATTACAGAGTCTAATTGGCATCGAAAAATGCAAGTGTACTTCCAACCAGCAGGCCTTGAGCAACAAGAAGGGCGTAGGTGTGCAATCCCACCAGAGGCAGACTTGCTGCCCAGTGGGTCTCCCAGGCTGGGTCCTTGCAGAGGCTCCTCTCCACAGCCCATATCCCATCACAGTGCCCCTGACTGGGCCACACCAGCTGGGGAAGGAGCCTGGTCTTTCAGCATCCCTGCTTCCACACCTGCCATATGAAGATCATGCCATTCTGCCCCCCCCCCCCCCCCCCGCTCCCCACACTGCC
>SJYA01003982.1:0-17482 GCA_006410615.1 Neotragus moschatus | reverse complement strand
CCCCCCCCCCCCCCCCCCGGGACTCTCATGAGGAACAAACTGGATAACTCAGAGCAGGATCTTTGTAACCCCCAGAGTCTCTTCCTCGACCCTCAGTCTGTCCCTCTGATTCAGAAGCTGCCACCCTCTGCCACCCCCATCCCCCTGCACACCCCCAGTCATACCACCAATTTTAGGGGTGAGCGGTAGAGCAGTCTGTATTTTTTGAAAGTACTGTGACCTCTTCCTGACCCACACACTTTTTTCCTTTACTATAAGTGTCATGTACCACTAAGGAACTGTAGCCATTTCAGACAGCAATAGTAAGATATTTGGTTGAAACCAAACTAGTTTCATCGTTCCAACAGCTTTGAATTTCAGCTCTTTCAGAAGGGCACAGTAGAGACAAAAGAGGCCTTGAGGACTGGGAGGGTGTGGAATCCACACTTCCTCTGATGATAATTTTTGCCTTCTTTAATGTTTTCCTCAAAGAATTGTTGACTCTGCCCTAGGATGTGTGGCCGAGAGAATGGTCAAAGAGCTCCACCATTTCCTCTCCAACACTGAAGGGTCATAATGCTCCATACGAACACGAGGTTAATGTCTGCAGCTTACCGGAAGTTCCGTTTCGAAGGAAGGCAGAATGCACACAGTGGGATCTGAGGTCTATTGCTTGCATCCATGTGCAGTGTGGATTCCACCCGCCCCGTGGAAGCGCAGTGTGCACCTGGGCAGGTTCCCACCCTCTCTGTGCTTGTGCGTCTCAAGGCGGGGGTGTCCGGGTCAAGTCCAGGGTCTCGTGGGCCCCGGATGCGCCATTGTACATGACGTCTTGAGGACTGGAGCACAGAACCCATGGGGTGCTTATTCTCAAGATCAAGGATGAGTCCCCAGAGAACTCACCCCACCCACCTTTTGCTCCTGCTCATGGCTCCTTATTAACCTTTAATTCCGGCGACTTTCGTTATTGGCTCATATTCCTGTCTCTTTTCGGAGATTCAGAGTTTCATGAGGGCGAGAACCATGACTTTCTCTCGTTTTTCCTCATGAAACTTTGCTGGAGGGACACTCAGCAGACTGCTGAGTGTATGAGTGGATGAATGAGTGAATGAATGAGGCTCTACCAATCAAAGCAGTTCAGTGGCTTCTTCCTTAATTGACAACAAACTCCTGGACCTAACATGGAGACCCCCCTACAGCAGGTCTGCAGCCTACTTTAGAGTCTGGGTTCCTCTAGGGATGCCTACTGCTGCTCAGCCCTGAGACCACGGTGAACTGCTCCTGGCTCCCAAAACATGCCTTGTGTTTTCTTGTTTTTGAAGATTTTTCTTTCTCCATCATCCTGTACCTTCATCCATAGCAATCACTTACAATTGGAAAAACACATGGAGAAAGCATGGCTTAAGACTGATTGAGTGAATTTTAGAGAATTTATTTTAAAAAGTTATTTACACAGTTTTATGAAATGCAAATTAATGTATATTCCTAAGCATAATGAACAAAATATGGTTAAATCTTATTTGTAACATTTATAAATAAGTGCTTCACATTTTGTTTGCCTCTTGCTCAAAATTAGTTGAAAAGCTTTAAACAGGATATTCACAGAATGAAGCGTCAAAAAGATTTAGGTTTTAAAATTTTGATTAATTGTACTTATCTAAAGCAAATTTTTCACACAGGGATGTTACTGGAATTTATTCCTTCAAAAGAAAATGAGAAATACAAGCATACCTTAGAGATACTGTGGGTTTTGGTTCCAGATCACACCAGTGAAGTGTATATTGCAATAAAGTAACACAAATTTTTGTTTTCCAGTGCTTATAAAACTTACACTAACACTAAAACGTATTAGTCACTCAGTCATGTCCAAGTTTTTGTGACCTCATGGACTGTAGCCCACCAGCTTCCTCTGTCCATAGGATTCTCCAGGCAAGAATACTGGAGTGGGTTGCCATTTCCTTCTCCACTGTTTACACTAAACTGTACTCTATTAAGTCTACAATAGCATTTTGTCTAAATATGTAGCTACCTCTTAATTAAAAATTACTTTATTGCTAAAATATGCTGACCATTGTCCAAGGGATTTGCCTCTATGTCTATGGCTGTTGGTTGATCAGAGTGATGGTCACTGAAGACTTGGGTGGCTGTGGCAATTTTTAAAAAATAAGACAGCAACGAAGTTTGCCTCATTGATCGACTCTTCCTTTTACAGTTTCTCTGTAGCAAACAGTGCTGTTTGATAGCCTTTTACCCTGGGTAGAAAGTCTTTCAAAATTAGAGTTAATCTTCTCAAACCCTGTTTCTGCTTTATCAACTAACTTTATATAATATTCTGAATTGATTTGTCAATTCAGTAATCATAATAGCATCTTTACCGGGAGTAGCTTCCATCTCAGGAAACAGAAAATGCTAGTTATTTTGTTATCTGCAGCTACTTCCTTCCCTGATGTCTTAGGTGCCTCACAGTCATCCGTGAGGACAGGATTTGGCTTCTTCCAAACTCCTGTCAATATTTATATTTGCAACTTTTCCCATAAATCATGAATGTTCTCCTTGGGATTGACAATGGTAAATGCTTTCCAGAAGGTTTTCAATTTATTTTGCCCAGATCCAAGGGAAGAATCACCATCTCTAGCAGCTATAGTCAACATATTTCTTAAAGAATAAGACTTGAAATCACTTCAGATATGCAGATGACACCACCCTAATGGCAGAAAGTGAAGAAGAATTAAAGAACCTCTTGATGAAGGTGAAAGAGCAGAGTGAAAAAGCTGGCTTAAAACTCAGGATTCAGAAACTGAAGCTCATGACATCTGGTCCATCACTTCATGGCAAATAGATGGGGAAACAATGGAAACAGTGACAGACTTCATTTTCTCGGGCTCCCAAATCACTGTGGACATTGACTACAGCTATGAAATGAAAAGACACTTGTTCCTTGGATGAAAAGCTATGACAAACCTAAACAGTGTATTAAAAAGTAGAGACATTACTTTGCTGCCAAAGTTCCATACAGTCGAAGCTCTGATTTTTCCAGTAGTCATGTACAGATGTGATAACTGGACAATAAAAAAGGCTGAGTGCCAAAGAATTGATGTCTTTGAACTATGGTGCTGGAGAAGATGCTGTGCCCCTTGGACAGCAAGGAGATAAAACCTAGTCAATCCCAAAGGGAATAAACCCTGAATATTCATTGGAAGGACTGATGCTGAAGCTGAAGCTCAATCCTTTGGCCACCTGATGGGAAGAGCCGACTCATTGGAAAAGACTGATACTTGGAAAGATTGAAAGCAGGAGGAGAAGGGGATGACAGAGGATGAGATGATTGCATGTCATCACTGACTCAATGGACATGAGTCTGAGCAAATTCTGGGAGAGAGTGAGGGACAGGGAAGCCTGGCTTGCTGCAGTCCATGGGGTCACAAAGAGTTGGACTTGACTGAGCGACTGAACAGCAACAAGACTTGAAAGTCAAAATTACTTCTTGAACCATTGGCTACAGAATGAATGTTCTGTTAGCAAGCACGAAAACAACATTCATCTCATTGTACATCTCCATCAGAGCTCTTGCTTGACCAGGTACATTGTCAATGAGCAGTAATATTTTGAAAGGAATCTTATTTTCCTTCTGAGCAGTAGGTCTCAGTAGTGGGTTTAAAATATTCAGTAACCATATTATAAACAGACGTGCTGTCATCTAGGCTTTGTTTTTCCATTTGCAGGGCACAGGCAGAGGAAATTTAGTAAAAGTCTTAAGGGCCCTAGGATTTTCAGAATGGTGAATGAGCAATGGCTTCAACTTAAAGTAACCAACTGCATTAGCCCCTTTGTCCTCTGAAGCCTTGAAGCCAGGCATTGACTTCTCCTCTCTAAAGCTATGGAAGTCATAGATAGCATTACTTTTTTTTTCTTCAAAAAAGGCTTTTTTGTCTACATTAAAAATATGTTTTCTGCTGTAACCGCCTGTGTTAGTATCTCGGCCATGTCTTCTGGGTGCTGCAGCTTCTGCGTTGGTACTGTTGCTTCATCCTGAGCTTTCCTGTTGTAGAGGCGGGAGTCTTTCCTTAAACCTCATGAACCAACCTCTGTGAGTTTCAAACTTCTCTTCTGCAGCACCTCACTTTTCTCAGCCTTAGTAGATTTGAAGAGAGTGATGGTCTTCTTCTGGACTAGGCTTTGGCTTAAGGGAATGTGGTGTCTGATTTGATCTTCTATCTCGACCATTCAAACTTTTTCCATGTTGGCAGTAGGGCTGTTTTTCTCTTTTCATTCATGTGTTTACTGAGCAGCACTGTTATTTTTCTTCAAGAATTTTTGCGCTGCATTCACAACTTGGCTAACTATTTAGGTAAGACGACTAGCTTTCAGCCTGTCTCAAATTTCAACAGGCCTCCCTCACTAAGCTTTACCATTTTTAGCCTTTTGCTTAATGTGAGACACTTGTGACTCTTCCTTTTGCTTGAACACCTAGAGGCTGCTCTTAGGTTATTGATTGGCCTGATTTCTGTGTTTCTGTGTTTCAGAGAAGAGAGAAGCCAAAGGAGGGAACTCTACTCGCTATTAGCAGAGGCAATGGATTAATCCTAACCCTTGTCTTCCAGGGGTCTTTAGTTTCCTCATTTTCTAATGAAAAGTTGTACTGGCCAATGGCTGTCATAAGTATTTATAGAAGGCTTTCCTGGTGGTCCAGTGGTTAAGAATCAGCCTGCCAATTCAGGGGACACCAGTTCAATCCCTGGTCTGGGATGATTCTGCACACCGCAGGGCAATTAGCCCAAACACCCCAACTACTGAGCCCACATGCCTAGAGTCTACACTCCACAGCAAGAAAAGCCACTGCAAGGGGAAGCCCACGCACCAAAGTAGAAAGTAATCCTCGCTCACTGCAACTAGAGGAAGCCCAGGCCCAGCAGCGGAGGCCCAGCACAGCCAAAATAAAGACATTTTAAAAAGTATATAAAATATTCATATGTATTTGCGGTATATACATGGCCCCACAAAAAGTCAGGAAAGAAAGAGATGGGGGAAGTATTTGAACTTTGGCAAACTGGAGGGTGTTGGCCCCCAACCCAGAGAATAGGAAGTGAAGGAAATAAGATCCTGAGAGTTGAAGAAATGGGCCTCCTGCCACTGAGGCCTCGTCCAGCCTGTGCGCTCCCTCCCCTTCCCTCCTCCCTTCTCTCTCTCACTCGATTCAAGCACAGACAGAGATCTCCTAGTGTCAAGTGACAAGCAGTGCGTTGTAGGCAAAGTAGAATATTAATGGATGATGGCTAATGGCAGAGTGGGCACTGATAAGGCAGAAAAACAGGCTTGAGACAAAGAATTTCAAAAATCAGATTTATTTGATAAAAAAAAAAACTTGCCTTAACTAGAAAAATAGGAGTACCAGACAATAGCAAAAACCCAAGCTCATTTGTTATATTTATTGGCAAAATGAAATATAGCCAGTGTCTCCTTGAGAGCAATTTATTCCACTGAAGAGGAAGAACTAGGCAGCCGCTAGTGGCCTTTCAGGCGCCATCTTCCTCTTACCTCCCTTTCACCTTATTCTTCCAGACTAACTTAGAAAGCTGGAGGAAAAGAGGCAAGCGAAAAACGTCTCAGTGAAAAACCTGAAAAACCGGAATGTGAATTCATTGCAAATGAATGCATCGTTTTACTGAAAACTAGACCCTTTTTCTCAGATCTCACAAGGGCCGGTGGGGGAATCCTTGGCTGCACAAAGCCCACAGGGGTACCCCTGACGGCCTCACCAGATTCTCCTGAGGAAATCAGACAGCGGCTTATTATAGCCTGGGCTTGTTCCAGCAGCGGGAGACTGAATCTTTTCCAAGGTGGGTGGGGGAGTGTTGTGAGTGGAAATCAGAGGTTCTGAGTTTTCTCAGGCAGACTCCTAACTTCTCTGACCTGTCTCCTCATCTGAAAGCTTCAAGAATCATAAGATCTTCCATGTATGTGTCAAATGAAACAAGATAAATGGGAAAAAATTACGAAATGAGTTATGGACAAAATCGTGTCCTCCCCAATTTCATATTGCTGTTGTTCACTGCTAACTCTTTGCAAGCCCATGGACTGCAGCTCACCAGGCTTTCCTGTCCTTCACTGTCTCCCAGAGTTTGCTCAAACTCAATTTTACATATTAATGCCTTAACTGTATTTGTAGACAGGACCTTACAGAGGGGATTAAGTTAAAGAGAGGCTGTTTGTATGTTAGTCACTCAGTTGTGTCCAACTCCTTGTGACTCCATGGACTGTTAGTCACATACTGGTGTCTGACTCTTTGCAACCCTCCAGGCTCTTCTGTCAATGGAATTCTCCAGGCAAGAATACTGGAGTGGGTTGCCATTCCTTTCTCAAGGGGGTCTTCCTGGCCCAGGGATTGAACCTGGGTCTCTTGCATTGCAGGCAGATTCGTTTTCACTTGAACCACCTTGTCTGTTAGAGTAGGCCCTAAACCAACCTGACTGACGTCCTTATAAAAAAAGGAAATCTAAACAAAGAAACACCAGGGATGTAGGCACAGAGGAAAGACCATGTGAAGACAGAGCAAGGAACCAAGGAGTTAGCATCCATGTGCCAAGGAGAGAGGCTAGAGGAGGAACCAACCTGCCGACATCTTGATCTTGGACTTGCAGCCTTGGGAACCATGAGCAAATAAAGTCTTGCTGTTTAAGCCCCCAGACTATGATATTTTGTCATGGCAGCCCTAACAACTGAATATAAGGTGCAAGTCATTCATTCCTTATATGTGGACTCTAAAAGGAAATGAGACAAATGAGTTTACTTACAACACAGAAGGAGACTCATAGACTTAACTATAGTTGCCGTGGGGAAGGACGAGGATGGGGAAGGGATAGTTAAGGAGTTTGGCATGTACACACTGCTGTATTTAAGATGGATAACCAACAGTGACCTACTATACAGTGCAGGGAACTCTGCTCAATGTTATGTGCCAGTTTGGGTGGGAGGAGAGTGGAGGGAAGAATGGATACATGGATATGCATGCCCGAGTCCCTTGGCTCTTCACCTGACACTATCACAACATTGCTAAACAGCTATCAGTTCAGTTCAGTTCAGTTCAGTCGCTCAGTCGTGTCCGACTCTTTGCGACCCCATGAATCGCAGCACGCCAGGCCTCCCTGTCCATCACCAACTCCCAGAGTTCACTCAGACTTGTGTCCATTGAGTCACTGATGCCATCCAGCCATCTCATCCTCAGTCGTCCCTTTCTCCTCCTGCCCCCAATCCCTCCCAGCATGAAACTCTTTTCCAGTGAGTCAACTCTTCGCATGAGGTGGCCAAAGTACTGGAGTTTCAGCTTCAGCATCATTCCTTCCAATGAACACCCAAGACTGATCTCCTTCAGAATGGACTGGTTGGATCTCCTTGCAAGGGACTCTCAAGAGCCTTCTCCAACAGTCTGATACAAAATAAAAAGTTAAAACAAGGTGCAAGTCATTATACAGATGCTAAGGATAACTAGAAAAATACAAACATAGGCTGTGTAGCACAGCGGCTAGGGACCCCAGGGCATCATTCCACCTCTCTATCAGTGTCCTTTCTCCTGGAACACACACGCCCTCCCCAGGCAACCCCTCCTTCAGATGAGTGACACTTCCTTTGAAGAGAAATAGCCTTTCCCGCCTCCCATTTCCTGTCCTCCCCTCATCCCCCCACTGGCAGCATTATCTGGACCCTAATTACCAAAAACCAATTTTACATTCTTCAGCCATGAGACAACAAATGTGAAGAAGATGAAAAGGAAATGAATATTTATAAATGAAAAGGGCAGGGGTTAACTCTCCGGTAGAGTATAATTAAATATCCTTCTCCTTAAAGCATTAAATATTTTGTGGGGATTTTATACTTTGTGCAAGTGTTACAAATGTCAATATTTATGCTATGCAATGCTAGCAAAGAATACAATATATGATGATTTTTTTTTCCACAGCACAATACTAATTTTGAAAACAATGTCAAAATGAATTCATAATTGTGTGGATATGGAAATGTCTTTGCTCTTTGAACTCTGCAAACCAGCAGAATGTGATTTATTTTTCATTTTTCTTGCTGCCTAAAAATGTTTAAAAATTTAATCTCTGTTGTTTTTCACAAGATAGATTACTTGGGCAGTGGATTTGGGGCAGGAAAATGAGACCCTCACATCTCCTGTCTTTATTTCATTTTCACGTGGATTGCCACTGATGCCTGCCCCTTTCAATAACCACTGAAAATTAATGAATGGTCCGCAAAACTGCAGATTTGAGTTTAAATTCAGAGCTGAGAGCAAAAACTCTTCAAAGAGTCCCTTCATCCTGAGAACTCCCACTGTGCCCAAAGGCAAATGATTTCTTTTTATCCTCTTTCCATATCATCCTTCAGGTGATGCCTTCAGAAATTAATCTAATTTCTACATCAGAGCCCATTGCCAAAATGCCAAATGTTACAGGTGTCCAGGGATTCTGGTTTGGCAATTAAAATAAGATGAGACAAAAACCTAGATTGGTGCAAAAAGCTAATGGTGACTGTAATTCTCTGGTTGGGTTTTGTTTTCATCTTTCAAGTCTCCATGTCATGAAGTTTGCATCTCAGTCTTGCTTTAACTCAAGGCACCTGTTAAGATTCTCACTCTGCCTTTGGGTGCCAAGGTCCTGAAGGGCATGGACAATCCCGTGTAACCCTGGCGTTTCCATCACCGGTGCCCAGAGCCACTTACTCAGTGCCTGGGGAACTCAAATGTGGGAAGGGCAGTAAATCAGATGGGCAGAGGGAGGTGGAATTATCAGAACGTGGGGAGACGCTTGCCTCACGAGGATCCTGGACCTCTGAGCCCATCTTCAGGAGATGAAACTGATATTCAGTTCAGTTCAGTTCAGTCGCTCAGTCATGTTCGACTCTTTGCGATCCCATGAATTGCAGCATGCCAGGCCTCCCTGTCCATCACCAACTCCTGGAGTTCACCCAGACTCACGCCCATCTAGTCAGTGATGACATCGAGCCATCTCATCCTCTGTTGTCCCCTTCTCCTCCTGCCCCTAATCCTTCTCAGCATCAGAGTCTTTTCCAAGGAATCAACTCTTCGCATGAAGTGGCTAAAGTACTGGAACTTCAGCTTTAGCATCACTCCTTCCAAAGAGATTTCAGGGCTGACCTCCTTCAGAATGTACTGGTTGGATCTCCTTGCAGTCCAAGGGACTCTCAAGAGTTACTCACAGCTTTTATTCCCAATCCTCTAGGGGGCACATCAAAGCTGACACAAAGGAAGTATTTCATATATGGTAGCTGCCCACCAGCCATCACCCAAGAGATATTTTGTTCCAAGGGATCTAGTCATTGGCAGGGAAATGGTGCTTTGTTTTTCCAGAAAGTTTTCACAATCTTATAGAAGTCAAAGAGTCTATAGATGATAACTGTTGGAGAGGGTGTGGAGAAAATGGAACCTTCTTACACATTGGCAGGAATGTAAATTTGTGCAGCCGCTATGGAGAACTGCATGGAGGTGCCTTTAAATAAACTAAAAACAGAGCTACCATTTGACCCTGCAATCCCACTCCTTGGTGTATATCCGGAAAAAAACATAATTTGAAAGATGCATGCACCCTGATGTTCACTGCAGCACTGTTTACAGCAGCCAGGATATGGGCAAGGAGGATTTGGTATATTTGGACAATGAAATATTATTAAGCCATAAAATTAGAAGAATGGAAGTAGTGACATTAGCAGAAACATGACCTAGAGGTTATCATACTGTAAGCTAGAGAAAGACAAATATCACACAATATCGCTTCTATATGGCATAAAAATATAAATGCAAATGAATTTATGCTCAAAACAAAAATAGACCTGCAGACATAGGAAATAAATGGTTACCAAAAGGGAAATGGGGAGAGGGATAAATTAGGAATATTGGATTAACAAATACACATTGCTATATGTAAAATAGACAACCAATCAGGACCTACTGTATAGTACACGGAACTATGTTCAGTATTTTATAACAACCTAAAAGGGAAAAGAATCTGAGAAAGAGTATATATACGTATATTTGACTCACTTTGTTGTAAATCTAAAACTAATAATATTCTGAATCAATTATACTTCAATAAAAATATTACAACATATTCATCTTAATGAAAAATTAATCTGTAATACTTTGTGTAATAATATTTTAATATGAGAGATGATTTTTTTGTAACTCAGGAAAAAAACAAAGTTGTAATAATTTCCACTGCAAAATCATGGCCAATGGCTATATAAATTGTTTTCCTTGATTAAATTAGGTGAGATCAAAATAGATGGGGAGAAAAAAAAAACAACTGAGGGATCACAAGAGGCTGAAAATCATAAAAAAACTAGTGATGCCTGTGAAATTGAGTCCAGTAAAAGAAAAGAATGGTCTTCCTTGGTCACTCAGATGGTAAAGAATCTGCCTGCAATGCAGGAGACCAGGATTCAGCCCCTGGATGGGGAAGATCCCCTGGAGAAGAGAGTGGCAACCCACTCCAGTATGTTGGCCTGAAGAATCCTATGGACAGAGGACCCTGGCTATAGTCCATGGGTTCGCAAAGAGTCGGACACGACTGTGACTAACTCTTTCACTTTACTTTTCACAGAAAGAGTGGAAGTGTTTCTGTAATGAGTCCACTAAAGGGATAAAAAGCAATTTCTCTTCAGACTTCTCACCAGAGCCCAATTCAGGAATTCATTGGCTGAATAAGTCAGACTAACGGCTCTGAGGTGAGGGGCTAGCTTACTAGTGAGACTAAAGCAAACACAAAACCTGATAAAAGAGGAAAAGAGAAGCAAGAATCCCATGTAAGAAATCCTGAAACATGGAATTTTCCCTGGTGTTCTGAAGTTCCCATTTCCAGGAAAGGCAAAGAAAGGGACAACTTCCAGGTTTATCGGGTGCAGTCTGTAGGTTGGCAAAAGGAAGGACTCTTTCCCAACGCCTTCCTGAAGCTTCCTGGACCCCTCTCTGCATATGTTAAGAGGCAGAAATGAAAAAAACAAGCATTCAGAAAGATATTCTAATGTACCAACCTGGGGCTGAGTACTTCAAATGAACCATCTTTCATCCCCAATAACTATTTGAAACAGACCCTGTTATCTTCGATTTACAATTCCAAAAACAGAGAAGAAATGTAACCCAGTTGAGGAATTGGAGCAACTGATGCTTACTGCCCAGAACTAGACCAGGTAAGAGACCTGGTCTCTTACGAGACTTGCTGGTCTCATAAGTCTCAGTTCAGATGGATCTTCAGAGCAGAGAAAGCCCATAAACTGAGTGTTGGTGGCTCTCTGCCTTGGAAGCCTGTGGAGATCTGCTCCCCAGGAGGATCAAGCCCCCTGCCCTCCGTCAGTGCCCTTGTCCCCTCCTTCGCCCTGTGGCTACAAGTGTGTGAGTATGCAGGACAATCAGAAGCTATGGGAGAGGCCCCTTTCACTGGGTCTGCCTAGCTCATTGTAACAACCTGTTGTGACAGATAGCACCAAGTACATGAACTCTTTCTACTTGTCCCCACCTGACTTTGGAGTGCTCATTCTTCCAGCCCAGCCCCGCTTCCCAGCAGATGACAGACCAGGAAAGTGCTCTCATTCAGGAACCCCCTCTCGGCGAGGTCAGACTGGCCTGGAGGACTCTCATCACCGGAGATGACATTTCACATGTGGAGTGATGTAGTAAGGGCAAGGTGCGTGTTTCAGAGAATGTCAGTGCGTCTGTTGAACTGAAGTGTGTTCATCTGCACCCAGATCACACCAAGTACATCTCAAACAAGGTTCAAGCAAAAACTTCTGTTGTAGGCTGCGTGAGTGTGTGTGTGTGTGTGTGTGTGTGTGTGTGTGTGTGTATGTGCTCGGTCACGTCCCTTTGCAGCCTGGTGGACTAGCTGGACAGGCACCTCTGTCCATGGGATACTCCACACAAGGATCCTGGAATGCATTGCTGTTTTCTTCTGCAGGAGATCTTCTCGACCCAGGAATTGAACCCACACCTCTTGCATCTCCTGCACTGTCAGGCTAATTCTCTACCACTGCACCACCTGGCCAGTTTTTCTAGATTCCCCATGTGCTTCAGAGAGTCCAGCCTGTTTTTTGCTCCTGGATGCATTCTTCCCATTCTGTGCATTTCCTCTGATTAGCATTTCAGGTGTTTAAGAAGTAACTGTTAAACTCAACAATGGATGGCCGAAAGTGACCCAAAGTGACACCACTGGTCAGTGGGGGACTGGGCTGTCAGCTTCTTCTCGGAAAACCTTGTATATTTATTCCCATATTTTCTCTAACCACTCTCTACTACTTGAGGGTCAGATTGGGAAAATAATTTGTATTTAGTTTCTCAACCATCAGAAGTTTAATTCCCACCAAACAAATGACAGGGAGTCCACCTTCATCACATATTTGTACATACAGAAAGTTTTCTGTACTGAGGATGAAGATGGAGGGAGGTGCAGCCAGAAAGGAGGAGATGGTGAGGAAAGAGCAGACGCTTATGGAGCAGAGAAGCAAAGAAGCCACGAATTCAAGGTGAGGCCTCTCCTTCCTCAGGGGTCATCTTTCCCTCTCGCCTTCCTCGCATAACAATCCAGTCTGCCCTCCTCAGAGGGAAGTCTCCTTCGTTTTCACCTTCCTGAGGAATCTCTCATTCATTACCCTTTTATCAACCAGATTCGCTGCACAGTTAATCTCCTTTCATCTCTTCTTCACAACCATACGGGTCCCAACACACCAAGATGTTCGCGGAACAAAGGGAGGATCCTTCTGTTCCATCCTTCCCTTGCTCGTGGAAGGTGCTTGCTGTGGTCACCCACATGATGTGATGAGCAGACTGAGCTTCAGGTGTCTTTCAGGTGAGTTTCCGGTGTCAATTTCAGGTATCTTTCTGCGCCCCACCAGACACATTTCTGCAGAGATGGAGCCAGGCAAGTGTGCAATGACAGACGCAGACAGTCAACGGCCCTTCCAGGAGCAGTGCTGGCCAGTCTGCCCAGCAGCTGAAAGACCAGGATGGAGCTTGGATTCACTCCCCAGTGGGAGGAGTGGGCAGGATTCCTGGAGCACAGCTCTGCCCTGGGGCCGCTCTGCTAGATCCCTCATCTCAAAGGGATCCCCGTGATTTGGAGGTGCTTTCAAGTGCAGTCTTTATGATCAGTGCTTAGTCAAGGAAGACTTGTATTGAACAAGATGGTTGTGGCATACTGGGTTCCAAATATATGGGAGTATTTTGGGCACAGTTCCTATTGAGGAAATATTTTCCTCCTAGCAGGCTGTAATTAACTACAAACCTTGCATTTCATGTTGTAAAAGACAAACTGGAAAGCAATTCAGCATGTTGAATTTTAATTTTATATGAAATCAAATTTCAAACACACTCAGTACATTGACTTTTGTACTGAAGGAAACTAAAGGAAGACTAGTGTTACAGCTCACCGTGAAAGTGTTACCCCAAGCAGCTGGCCACTCAGAGCACTGGGACAGTGGTTACACTTAGACATTGTGCTGCTAACTATTCTAAGGAGGTTCCATTTGTTTGAGATAGACTCTGATGTAGTGAGGCTCATCCCTTTGGCCTTGAACAACCTTTATCTTTCATCTCTCTACTCCCAGCAACTTGTATGTGACCTGGTCTGTAACAGACTTCAGTAAATATTTGTGAGGGAAGTTAGCAAATCTATCATTTAACATAAGACTCCATGTGGTGAATTAATATATATTACATGCCAAGTAACCCACTCCAGTATTCCTGCCTGAAAAATCTCATGGACCGAGGAGCCTGTTGGGCTACATTAGCAAAGAATCAGACGTGACTGAACGACTTATCATGAGCATATGCCAAGTACCTGGGGGTGATTTTCAGTGGGAAACAGATTGAGTTCTCTACATCATGGTCTGAGAATACCATAAACAAAGATTGCAATGAAAACAACTGGCATTTCCTTGATAACTTTTTGACCGTGCCTTCTACTAGTGATTTTTAGACCAAACAACTAGTGTGTATTGAGTAACATTTGTATGGCTTGTGTGGAAGTGTCTGTGCTTTAAAAAGACTTCTGCCTCACAAAGGAACTTAGAGAAATGGGGTATCAGTTACTCAAATCAACATTGTTTCATAGTTAGAAGATGTTATGTAGGATTATAGGGGCTTTCCTGGTAGCTCAGCTGGTGAAGAGTCTGCCTGCAATGCAGGAGATCCCCGTTCAATTTCTGGGTTGGAAAGATCCTCTGGAGAAGGGTTAGGCTACCCACTCCAGTGTTCCTGGGCCTCTCTCTTGGTTCAGATGGTGAAGAATCTGTCTGCAATGCAGAGACCTCGGTTTGATCCCTGGGTTGGGAAGATCCCCTGGAGAAGGGCATGACCACCTACGCTAGTATTCTTGCCTGGAGAATTTCCATGGATAGAGGAGCCTGGTGAGCTACAGTCCATGGGGTCACAAAGGGTTGGACACGACTAAGTGACTAAGCACAGCACGCGTAGGGTTATACATTATTTGGATGGCAGGATACGACACAGAGATGCTCAAATAGATGAAAGGCAGAGCTCTGGTTACTTCTGGCTCTGAAGGAGGGAAGGCAGCTCTGGGTCACATCTGGGGACAGGGCACCAGCAAACCATACCTTGGTATGGCAAGCCAGGTGGGCTTAGTGAGGCTTGAGAGCTCTCTGTGAATTGGCTAATGTGAGTCAGTCCTTGGGCTCTGGGGCACAGAGCTGGCCTTAGTTGACTGATAACTGTTCCAGGGCAGCTACAGGGCTTCTAGTGGCCTGGAGTGTCAGAGTCCCACAGGGGAAGTGGTTGGGGGCATTTGTTGTGTTGTTCAGACTGCTAAGTCATGTCTAACTCTTTGCAACTTCATGAACTATAGCATGCCAGACTCCTGTGTCCTTCACTGTCTCCCAGAGTTTGCGCAAATTCATGTCCATTGAGTCGGTGATGCTATCCAACCATCTCGTCCTCTGCCACCCTCTTCTCCTCCTGCCTTCAGTCTTTTCCAGCATCAAGATCTTTTTCAATAAGTCGGCTCTTCTCATCAGGTGGCCCAAGTATTGGAGCTTCAGCTTCAGCATCAGTCCTTCCAATGAATTTTTAGGGTTGATTTTCTTTAAGATTGACCAGTTTGATATTTTTGCAGTCCAAGGGACTCTCAAGAGTCTTCTCCAACACCACAATTCGAAAGCATCAATTGTACATCAGCTAGGGCACAGACTTTATCAATTGCTTAAGAAGAGAAACTAGTCTTTTGGCCAGGGTCTCAAAACTGAATCAAGACACTGTTTCAAAAATCCCTACAACACCCTATGTTGCAATAATGTAATAATGTGTCTTCAGGTGAGTGTCAGATGGCATCAACGCCTTTCTTCTTCCAACCAGAATTTTGATAAATCCCTTACACCACTAAGTCTTCATGACCTTTGTGTGTGTGTGTGTGTGTGTGTGTGTTTGTGTGTGTATGTATGTGTGATGTGGAAGGGCATGAATTACAAAATTTTAGTGACTGGGTTGAGAGAGAAAATGATCACGGGTACTCTTTAGAGACATTTTAAACACCATGACTGTCATACACATCAAAGTCATGTTTAGAATTGGGGCCAGACGAACGAAATGTGCTGAGTTCTGCATATTCCAAAGGCATCTGTTGACAAATTGCTATCATGACCTAGTTGGGGTTTGAAGAAATGAGTGTTTAAATGCTTCCTCCAAAGGTACTGACTGTGAGAGCCACTGTCACCAAATGCCACAGGGCACAAGCCAGAGTGACAGCCTGTGTGCTGGGGGCAGATGGTGCTTTGCAGCAGAACCGTGCGGGTGGAGTTATCACTCTGATTGGCATGTGCAACCTGACACCTGCCTTAACTCCCATGTCAGCACTTTGGGTTGACCAGCTGTCTGTAAGCTCATTAGGGTTTTGTGTAAAACTTGATTGGTTATTAAGAGAGTGATGGCAACAGCAGATTTGATATTATTTAGTTAAGATTGAATACTATTCCTTTTTTTAAGTGTGCATTTAATTAGAGACATGAAAATATTTTTTGCCATAGAAATCTTACAACTTTTCTCCTACTAGTCTTTAGAAAACTGCATATCACCTTCTAGATTTCATTATACATTTTATCACGTGTCACTAAATAAATACAAGATTATTTAGGAAGGAATGTTACTCTCAGTTATGTACACACATGTATATATGTGTGTGTGTGTGTGTGTGTGTGTGTGTGTGTGTAATATGTATGGTGTGTACATACACACACATATAAATGCCTTCATGCTTAGTCGCTCAGTTGTGTCCAACTTTTTCCGGGCACGAATGCTGGCGTGGGCTGCCGTTCCCTCCTCCAGGGGACCCTGCTGTGTCTTCTGGCATCTCTTGCACTGGAGGGCGGGCTCTTTTCCACTGAGCCGCCTGGGAGCCCGTGTGTGTACCTGTGTGTGCATACGGTGGGCACATCCCTTAGTCCTGCCACTGACAGTGACTTTACTCCTCCAGATCAGATGCTGTTCTTTCCTAGTGGAAGGGCTTAAACTAGATGGAAGATTTTATTTGGTTTTACAGCCTTGATTATGTTAAAAGGAGAAAAAAAAAGAGGAAAGGAGTTTAATACTTGATGGTTACAGAATATCTGTACTTATTGCATTTTAATTTGCTCAAAGGAAGAGACAGTAGTTGATCTCATGTCCTTGCTAATTTCTTCAGAGCTCATAATTTAATATATTAGCATAAAATGAGGTGGGAAAGCTGACTAATTTTCCCTTACTTGTAACATACCTTAAGGAAATTTTTTTTATTAATCTACAAGCCCCCAAGGCAGATGATAATAACAAAAAATGAGAGCAGATGAGAGAATGACAGATTCGTTTGTGGCCTACCAGTCTTAGCCCCCAGTGGGAAAAAAATTAGAAAGAATTCGTGCAATAATTTTAAAACAATCCCTAAAGGTGGCAGGATCTCTTAAGACTTACACTGTTTATCTTTAAAAATCTCTTTCCAATTAAACATACTGATACTTGGAATTAAATAAAAGCCTTGGAGGGTAGGTGGTACTTTCACTTTGCACAATTTAAAATGCAGACATCTCAGATATACCAGTGGTGACTGAAGATTTCCTAAGATCAAATACTCATTTATTTGAAAGAGATGTAATTCCACAAAGCTCTTGTACAAGACCCTAGACTAATTACAATCAATCTATTATCAAAGAGAAAAGAGACGAAATATGTTGATGAGGATGTGGAGAAAAGGGAATCCTTATGAACTGTTGCTAGGAAAGTAACTCAATACAGCTGCTGTGGAAAACAATATGGAGGTTCCTCAAACAATTAAAAATAGAACTACCATATGATTCAGCCATTCCGCTTCTGGGTAAAAATTCCAAAGACTTGAAACCAGTATCTTGAAGAAACAGCTACACTCCCATGTTCACTGTAGCATTGCTCACAGTTGCCAATGTATGGAAACAACTTAAGTGCCCTTCAGTGGATGAAGGCATAAAGAAAATATACACA
>SJYA01003981.1:6168-42487 GCA_006410615.1 Neotragus moschatus | reverse complement strand
TTCCAAGTCGGATATCCTGAATGATCATCTATAGTTTTCCATATGACATCTGAGGGAGCAACATCGTCAGAACTTGGATATTCCGGTGGAGCTTTGAGAGACAAGGACTTATAGGGGTCAAGGACCCCAGGCATACGAGCTGGTAATATCCAAACAGACCGATCCCCTTTAGATGCAAATTTAGAGGTTGGGGAATCTGTCATAACTGCTTTTGTAGAGGCTCCAACGCATCCTCTCTTGGTAACAAAGTTTCCTGTATGGCAAGAAGAAAAATTAAAGGACACAGGAAAATCAATGCCAGTCCTTTAAAGGTATAATCAAAATTAATAGGGTATTGGTCTTTTATATAGGAAGTATAAGATCCTTCCAAAAGGCGAGGTTGGTCTGTATTAACCCGTATGGGGTCACTGTTCCAAGTAACAACTTGGAAAGTTGAAGGATCCGGGAGGAAGGCCCAATATTTTGTTGGAATGGGAGAGGTGCTTACCTGGCAAGAGCGTAGAGCAAGCATGGCAATAAACACCCTCTCAGGAGGGACTCAACATCCCTGTATGGAAACTATCCCCTGTGTCTGGCGACAGAGTGCCTTAATCTGTCCCCAGGTGGGTATGGAGGCTACTTGGGTTGACTGAGCTGGGCATCCTAAAGGACTCCTAAGAGGAAAAAAAAAAAATAGGAGAAGCAATATCCTGTGTCTGAAGTCGTGATATCTGTCCAGTTGGTGGCTCCGCTCCTATCATCTGGGATCTCCGATGTCAGCTGTCCCGGGGTCAGTGTTTCCCATGCTGGCGGAGGGAGCCGGGGAAGAGGAGGCTTCTTCCTCTTTAGAGATTGCGATGGCGGGGGAGTCTGGTATCCGGGGAGCTGAGACATGGTGAATCAGTCTGTCTGGAACCCAAATTGGAGAGTCTGCGTCCTGTGGAAAAATACAAGCATACCCTCGCCCACTGATTAATAAGGGTTCGGGACCTTTCCATTGTCTGGAGGAAAGGTCTCTCCATTTTACTAATGGTTTTGCATTCAATTACTCCAGGCACCAATGGCGAAGCATTGAAGTGTTTCTGGATGAATCAGCATTTAAGTTATTTATTATAAAAGAGCATGTTGAAACATCTGATGGGGGGACTATATTTAAATTCCCCTTCTTTTAGTTTTAGAATATGAATTTTCAGTGTTTGATGTGTTCTTTCCACGATGTCTTGTCCCTGCGGATTACAAGGGATGCCTGTGTTATGTTTGATTTGAAACTTTGTACAAAATTGCTGAAAAGATTTAGAAGTATAATCAAGGGCATTATCAGTTTTTCAAGCTTTACGCAAGCCCAGATATGAAAAACATGTAAAAAGATGTTGTATTACATCTTTACCTGCTTCCCCTGTACGAGCAGTAGCTATAAAGACATGAGAAAAGATATCCAGTTACATGAATAAAAGACAATTTTCCAAATGAAGAGACATGGGTTACATCCATTTGCCAGAGTGCGTTAGGTTTGAGACCACCAGGGTTAACTCCCAGAGACAAATCATTTGTGGTAGTAGGACAGCATAAACAGGAGTGAACAATACCTCGGGCAGATTCTTGAGGAATTGGAAACTGATATCATAAGGCAGTGGCATTCTGATGATGAAGTGAGTGAGAAGCTTGGGCTTCTTCGAAAACAGAAGCTACTGAAATCCTGGTTAGTGAATCTGCCAGATCATTATGAGTATTTAAAGGACAAGGCACACCGGAATGAGCCCGAATGTGGCCGATAAAGAATGCCCAATTTCTTTTCCAAATTTGCTGCTGCAGTCTAGTTAATAAATGGAAGATAGCAGTTTTTTTTTTTTGGGGGGGGGGGTAGAACTGCAGTCTCAATATGTGGAAATAGCCTGACCACACACTGAGAGTCAGAGTAAAGATTAAATTCCTCCTCTGCAAACATAACAAAAGCCTCCATAACAGCTGTGATTTAAGCTCTTTGAGCTGAAGTTTCTTGTGTTTCCAACACTTTCTGATGATCTCTTGTGACTATAGAGGCTTTAATGTTAGCTGATCTGTCAGTAAAGCTATCTGAGCATCTGGAATAGGGAGCTGTTTACATCTAAAAGGGAAAATAACTGGATGTTTGCACGTAAAATTTAGCAAAACATGCGAGGGTAAATAATGCAAAATTTGGCCACAGTAGTTCCCTATAGCAATCTGCCAATCATCATCAAACATTAGAAGAGCATCAAGCTGTTCCTTATTATATGGAATTACAATCTCTGATGGCTCTTTACCAAACAATTCAATGCTCCATTTCCTTCCTTTTAGTATTAATGTGGCAATGAGACCGGGATAAGAAGCCATGACAATTTTTAGCTTGGGCAGTAAGATGGATCCATTCTAAAGGGCCGCTTTGGCACAGAACTCCTGTAGGCACTTTTGGAATAGCTAGAAAAAGGAACTGCCAAGTCATCATCAAAGCAATTCTTTTTTCATAACTATTTGATAAGACTGCTTCTACTTTGCCTAGGGCTTCCTGAGCCTCAGCTGTTACTCGTGTTTTAGAAGTTGGATCAGGATCCCCACGTAGAATGTTAAAAAGAGGTTTCAATTCGGCAGTGGTTAGTTTTCACTATGGTCTATTCCAGTTAATATCACCTAAGAATTTTTGATAATCATTTAAAGTAATAAGTTGGTATTTTCTCAATTGCAGCGGGGCATGAGTCACTGTTTCTGAATTTATGACTCTTCCTAGGTAAGTGATGGGAGGATTGATTTGAATTTTTTCTTGGGCAATTTTTAGACCTCTACCTGTTAATTCCTGGGTCAAATCTTGGAGGAAAGTTTACAAATGAGCTCTATCAGAGTGAGCCACTAAAATATCATCCATATGCTGCTGCTGCTGCTAAGTCACTTCAGTCATGTCCGACTATGTGTGACCCCATAGACGGCAGCCCACCAGGCTCCCCCATCCCTGGGATTCTTCAGGCAAGAATATTGGAGTGGGTTGCCATTTCCTTCTCCAATGCATCAAAGAGAGAAGTGAAAGTGAAGTCGCTCAGTCTGTCCGACTGTTAGCGACCCCATGGACTGCAGCCCACCAGGCTACTCCATCCATTGGATTTTCCAGGCATGAGTACTGGGGTGGGGTGCCATTGCCTTCCCCGATCATCCATATAGTGAATCATATATACCTGTTCATATTTAATCCTAGTATCTTCTAGAGTGGCATTGTGGGGCTATTTTTCAATCTCTGAGGCAAAACCTTCCACTCAAACCGTAAGTAAGGCTGTTTAAGATTCTCTGATGATAGGCTAAAGGCAAATCGGTTTTTATCCTCAAGATTTAAGGGAATAGTGAAAAAAAAATCTTGTAAATCAATCACAATTATATGATATCCCTCTGGAATGGCTACTGGGGAAGGGAGCCCAGGTTGTAAGGCCCCCATGTCCTCCATGGTGGCATTAATTGCTCTCAAATCCTGTAAAAGTCGCCATTTACCAGATTTTTTCTGGATAACAAAAATAGGAGTGTTCCAGGGGTTATTGGAGGGCTCAATATGTCCCAATTCTAATTGTTCAAAGATTAATGCTTTAGCTGCCAGTAATTTTTCCTTAGGCAGAGGCCATTGTTGCACCCACACCAGATCTTGAGATTTTCATGTAATGGGATTGGCAGCAGAAACAATGGCCTCCAGTATAAATTTGGATAGCCCAATCCAGTATGTAAGTGTCGAGGAGTTGGGCAAATTGGCTGAATTATTCCTGTCTGTTGTTTACCCAATCCTCTTGATGGATCAGAGCCCATTGCAACACCTGAGAGGTCACTTTATCATCAGGGCTAAAAAGTAACACTCCCATTTGAGACAGCACGTCCCTCTCCCACAGGGTAAGGGGGAGTGAAGGAACGACATAAGGTTGGAAAGTTGCACAGGTATCCTCAAATTGCCAATCTAAAATTTTTGCACTTTTAGCTACTGTGGGGGCTCTTCCTATCCCACCATGTTATTTTCAGGAGTGTGTGTGGGCCAGGAGCTGGGCCAGTCTTTTCATGAAATGCAAGAAACATCTGCTCCTGTGTCTAATAATCCCATAATAGGTTTGCCATTAACCAGAATAGTTTTCATAGGACATTTCTGAGTAATTTCTGTTATCCAAAAAACCGTATCACTAGACCCAAATCCTTTCTCCTGCTTTTCACTCTGAGTAGCCGTGTGTCCTATGGCAGCACGGTAAGGCAAAAGCAAAAGCTGTGCTATTCTTTGTGCCTGTTGTATTTGGAAAGTTTTAGTTGTGGGTGAAAACATTATCTGAATTTCTCCTGTATAATCTGAGTCAATTATTCCAGGGATGATTGTGAGACTTTGCATAGCTAAGGAACTTCTGCCTAATATAATTCCCACTAAACCTGTGGGAAATGGGCCTTTAACTCCTGTAGGGGTTTTTATAGTGGGGCTATCTGGTGTTAATATTGTTGGGGTGGTGGAACTGCGGTCCAGTCCTGCACTGCCTGGGGTTGCTCTGATGTGTTCTGCGACGGGATGTAGGGAATGAATGGGTTCAGTGAGGCTGCCCCAATTGTTGTCGGAGCCTGGGGTTGGCCCCTCAATCCGTTTCCAGATTGCTGGTCGGGGCCAAAAGGAGTTTCATTTTTAAGGAATCTTGACCTGCAGTCTCTTGCCCAAAGATATCCTCTTTGACAGCGAGGGCAGAGAGATTAGGGAGATTAGCAGACACAGCCAGGGAGGCAGAATTCAGCAGAGAAGAACCAGCTGCATTTTGAGGACAAGCACGCATAAAGTGCCTCTCCTCTCCTCAAGAGAAACAGGCCATGGATAAACCAATATTCTGGCCTGGACTACTGGAATGACTCTTTGATGGGTTACTCCTGTTTGTAAAAAATGACTGTACTGCCTGTTGATAAGAATTTCCCATTATGGCTGCAGCTATGGCAACACCCTGCATCATTGCTGGTCCTACATCTGCACATTGCCTGATATAATCTATTATTTGCCCCTTTTTTTTATAGGACATAGTATGACCTGGCAGGTAGAATTAACATTTTCAAATGCCAGTTGCTTTATCAGCATTCCAACTGCCTCATTATTGGAAATTACTCTGTGGACTGCCTCTGCAAGTCTTGATATAAAGTCCTCATAAGGCTCTTCTAGCTTTTCTATAACATTTGAGAAGGAAGAGGTTGATTCTTTCCCTTCAGGCAACAAGCGCCAAACCACAAGGGTGCAGGCGGTTACTTGGTTTAAAATGTTTCTGTCTAATCCCATCTGATCTCTAAGTGTTCCAAAATCATTAGTCCCTGCCAACATACTTTTTACAATCTATCTTGGACCATATTGTTGGTTAGCATCAGCCTGTTTTGGGGCAAGATCTTCATATTCAGCTCTCCAAAGTATATATGGCCCTCCAGACAAACAAGCTTTAGCAACTGTCTTCCAGTCATGTGGTGTCATCCATCTGCCCGCTAAAGCCACTACTAATGATGCAGGGTATGCAGCTTTAGGCCCATACAAAGCACAAGCCTGTTTGAGTTCTTTAATCAGTTTCATTGGAATGGATTTCCAGTGGGAGGCTCTTCCCCCACCACTTCCATCAAATATTATGGGAAAACAGGTCCCAAGGTGGGGATCAAATTCATCATTGGGGCTGGATAAAACCCTTCTCTGGGGAACTTCTAGTGGAGGCCCCTCTCCTGTGTAGGGAGGGGGGGCAAGGTGTGTTCTATGTCACTTTCTTCATACTTGGGGGAATTTTTACCTATTTGGTGTTTAGATCTTACGGATATTTTATATGGGGATGGCTGTCTTAAGCTCCTAAATGCACATGACCTGATTGGGGACATTTATCTTGAGCCTCTGGAAGCAGAAGGCTTAATTGAGGAAATTTTTCTTGAATACCTGGGAGTGGGTGGTCTGGTTGGGGAAGTTTTTCTTAAACACCTTGGAGCGCATGTTCCAATTGGAGAAGTTTCTATTAAATTTCTTGGAGCATCTTTATTTAATAAAGGCAAATCCTCATCAGAATGATCTTGAGTTACTTCCTCTTCCAAATCTTCCTCATCTGAAACCTGGTCTTTTTTCTCATCTCTATCTTGTACCTTTTCCGGTACAGTCATTGCAGCTAACATTTCATTCAACTGCCAATAGCTATGTATAGCCTCCTTTTCCTCACTCTCCTCTTTAACAGATACCTTTTTCTCTGCATTTTCCTCTTTAAGATGTACTTTTTCAGATTCAGGGGCAGGGTCTAGAGCGTCCCTAATTATATTACATAAGTAAAAGGCGTCAGTAGGCACCTTTTCTCAGCCATGTTCAACATGATAAGTTTTTCATTGTTTCCCTATGCTCTCCCAAGTATCTAAGTTAACAGTACCCTCTTCTGGAAACCAAGGACACTGTTCTTGTACAAATAAAAAAAAATGAATGAATATTGGATTTCTTAACTAATTACTCGTGTAGTTAGCAACTGCAAGATTGCTCCTATAAAAAGCTGTATTTCTTTTTATTCAGTGTTACCCATCTCAGAAAATTAAGTCTTATAGAAAAGTCTGCCTCATCAAGGGTTTTTCCTTTGGCGAGGGGCGCTTTCTTTTCAACCCTAAGATAGCAGGTTTCTTTCAACTTCTAGAGAATCAGGTTTCTCTTAAACAGTTCAACACTTCCCACTCCTACTCACACTGTCTATCATACAAGTGGGTCCGCGGCACCCTGAGTGAGGTCCTAGATGTCCCGCAGACTCAACACTGGGGGAACAACAGGGCTGATGACCCTAGTTGTTCTGGGCAATAGAGCTGATGACCTACATGCTCTGTACTAGGGGAACAACAGGGCTGATGATCCTAGTTGTTCAGAGCAATATGGCTAATGTCCTACTTGCTCCAAGAGAGTGGCAATAGGGCTGAAGACCCTAATTGCTCAGGGAACCTGCCTTCGAATAGCCTGTTCCAGGCGCCACTTGCAGGAGTCCAGCCCTGGTGGATCCAGGGAATTCGAAGTGGGGACGGCATTGGCGAGGAAAGACTTATTTATTAATTAATATAAGATTAGATTAGGAAGAAATAGTGTAGTAGGGAAATTAAGTGGAGAAAGAAGGCTGAATGACTTGGCTTACGGGGAAGGCCAATAAAGTTCCAGACAAGGAGCTTGCACCATCTACGTTGGGCCACTGGTGCCCACTTGAATATCTAAGGGTGCCCTGCCTTAGGCACCCTTTCGTGCAGGTCTTAAAAGACAGGGCAAGTAAGTAGACTTGGTGAGCCGCCCCACTCCAGATGGGACCTCAGCCTGAAATTAGAGGAAAAGGAAAAGGAAGGAGCGGGAGAAAAAGAGAGAGAGAGAAAAATGGGGGAAGCCAGATTCCAAAGAAATGAGGCTGAGGGACTAGTTCGAGAAACTGGTCCATCCTTTATTATTCAGAAGGCCTTTTTATACTTTTGATAATACATAGAAGTCAATGGGTAACACACAGTTATGCAGTTATAGCAGCCCAGACTTTTATCAAAACCAGACTTTTCTCTCTGCATACCTATTTGTATACACAAGTCTTTGGTAATTTACATCATCTTCTGGCCAAAAGGCCAATTAACATTGTATAGCCTTTTTTTCTGATAAGGATTTGTCAACCAGAAGACTTATTTGTGTTGATCTTCCCAAAGTCTGGTGCCACTCTCAGAAAGCACTAAATAAAGTTACATTCTTACATAGCAAGGACACAAGAGGAGTGCAGTGATATAAAACTTAGAGAAAAGTAATTAACATAAAAGTCTAGTGTTGCTCACATCAAAACTACTATATATCTTATTCCATAACCCGTTTACATTGATTAACATCTTCTCAGGGGCCTAAAAGATAAAGAATATGGAGGCCGGGCAGCAATCATTGAGTCAACAATGAAAACCGATTACCAATATGATTTTTAGCTCTTTAGAAAAGGCTCTGTATCTTTAAGATGCTTTTAAACTTTGTGCCTCTCGTGGTTGAGAGGTTGTAAGACTTTCACAATCTGTAAGAGGACCGGGGAACCTGTTAGGCAAGCTGGATAGCTATTAGAGGGGTTTAACTGAAACATCCCTTTTGAATGCAGAAGACAAAAGCCCTGATTTGATTTTCCAGAGAACATCAGAAGACCAGAGTATAGAAGCCAGCAGATTTTTTTGGTTTTTGGTGTACATTATGAGGAAATTCCAGAGGGAAAGCCTGAAGCCTGATCACGTCTTTGAATTTTGTCAGGCTTCCTTTCTCATGACCTTGTCATGGGCAGGATTTGTCACAGTGGCTTCTGGCACTTGGGGTTCCTCTGTAGTCTACACAGGGGAGTCAGGCCTTGTCTAGATTGGAGTCATGCATGTCTGCTTTCCTCCTGAGGTGTAGCAGCAGTGTCAGCCTTCCCATCGAGTTGAAACAGGGATCTATGGATTTCCCTCGAGGTGCCAAAGGGCTATCACACGTGCCAACATGGTGTGAGTCTATACTTGGGGTGACAGTCGAGACAGTGCAGGGAAATCAGGTTCATCTGGAGTGGACTGAGACATTCGGGGGACTTTTGGAATGGTGGCAAGACCCCTGGTGTTCTTCTCGACATTCCTGTTAAGAGTGCCTCCTCTTGTGATGTGAAGGGAACGCCGGGTATCCTTTATCGACGAAGCAGGGAAAGGAACTCTCATCTCGAGCTAAGGAGGGGCTGCTCTTGAAGTGTTGTGGGACCCTCAGTGTTCCTCTCAAGTGGAGACGGGTATGTCAGGGAACTTCTTGAGTTGTAGCAAGGGTGTGAAGGACTCTTTCAAGGTCCAAGAGGGAAGGTGTGATTTCCCTCAAGACGCCACAGAAGAAAAGGGCCTCATCACACCTGGAGGGGAGAATCTCCTGGTTTCTCTCTAGTTGTGGCAGGCCCCTCTCGAGTAACGATAGAGACCTCAGGGACCCACTTGTGTGGCCTCAGGAAGGCAAGTTTCCATGCGAGTTGCGAGGGGACTCTCAAGATTCCTCTCCAGTCAGTGCCGGGTCCGAAATCCTCATCTGGAGCTGAGGAGGGAAACTGAGGTTTCCTCTCCAGTGATGACATGGGCATTGGGGTTCCCCTGGAGTCTCCACAGGGGAGTCAGGCCTTGGCTCTAGTGGAGACGTGCACGTCCACTTTCCTCCCAAGCTGTAGCAGCAGTGTCAGTCTTCCCATCTAGTTTACAGTGGGATTTTTGGCTTTCTCTCCTTGTTCCACAGGGCTGTCACACGTGCCACCGTGGTGGGAGTCAATATTCAGTGTGACAGTCGAGGCATTGCAGAGAATTCAGGTTCATCTTGAGTGGACTGAGGCATTTGGGGGTCTTTTGGAATTGTGGCACGACCCCTGGAGTTCCGCTCGACTTTCCTGTTGAGAGCACCTCCGCCTGAGATGAGACAGGAACGCCGCGAATCCTTTCCCGATGAAACATTGAAAGAAACCCTCATCTCGAGCTGAGGAGGGGACAACTGGGCTCCTCTTGAGTTTTGGCAGGACTCTCGGTGTTCCTCTCTAATGGAGACTGGTATGTCGGGGAACTTCTTGAGTCGGAGCAAGGGTGTGAAGGACCCTTTCGAGGTTCAAGAGGGAAGGGTTGGTTTCCCCCAAGACCCTGCAGCGGTAAAGGGACTCATCTCGCCTGGAGGGGAGAATCTCCTGGTGTTTCTCAAGTTGCGGCAGGTTCCTCTCGAGTGACGACGGGAAACTCAGGGACTGACCCTGTGGCCTCAGGAAAGGCCAGTCTCCATGCGAGTTGCAAGGGACCTCTCAGGATTCCTCCCCAGTTGGTGACAGGTTCTAAGTCCTCGTCTGGAGCAGAGGACGGAACCTGAGGTGTCCCCTCCAGTGCTGAAATGGAACTTGGGTTTCCTCTAGCGTCTCCACAGGGGAGTCAGGCCTCATCTTGACTGGAGATATGCACATGAGGTTTCCTCCCGAGCTGTAGCAGCAGTGTGAGGCTTCCCGTTGAGTTGACACAGGGATCTGTGGCTTTCCCTCGAGGTGCCACAGGGCTGTCACACGTGCCACCATGGTGTGGTCAGTCCTCGGGGTGACAGTCGAGGCAGTGCAGGGAACTCAGGTTGTCTGGAGTGGACTGAGACATTTGTGGGTCCTTTGGAATGGTGGCACGACTCCTGGAGTTCCTCTCGCCTCTCCTGTGGAGAGCGCTTACTCTTGGGATGGGACTGGAATGGTAGAAATCTTTTTCCTTCAGAGCAGGGAAAGGGAACCTCATCTGGAGATGAACAGGGGAAAATGGGGCCCCTCTTTAGTTGTGGCGGGACCCTCGGTGTTCCTTTCGAGTGGAGACTGGTATGTCGGGGAACTTCTTGAGTTGCAGTAAGAGTGTGAAGCACCCTATCGAGGATCAAGTGGGAAGGGATGATTTCCCCCGAGACGCCACAGCGGAAAAGAGGGTCATCTCGCCTGCCAGGGGAGAATCTGGTGTTTCTCGAGTTGTGGTATGTTCCTCTCTAGTTACGACTGGGACCTCAGGGACCTGCCCCTGTGGCCTCAGGAAAGGCCAGTCTCCATGCGACTTGCCAGGGGCCTCTCGGGATTCCTCCCCAGTCGGTGCCGGGTCTTAAGTCCTCATCTCGAGGTGAGGCCGGAACATGAGGTTTCCTCTCCAGTGCTGACAGCATTGATCTTAGTGTTCCTCTGGAGTCTCCACAGGGGAGTCAGGCCTCGTTTCGAGTGGAGACGTGCATGTCTGCTTTCCTTGCGAGCTGTAGCAGCAGTGTCTGGCTCCCGTCGAGTTGACCCAGGCAATTGTGGCTTTCCCTCGAGGTGCCACAGAACTGTCACATATGCCACCATGGTGTGAGCCGACACGACAGGTGACAGTCGAGGCTGTGCAGAGAAATCAGGTTTATATGGAGTAGACTGAGACATTTGGAGGTTTTTTTCGAATGGTTGCACGAACCCTGGAGTTCCTCTAGAATCTCTAGTGGAGAACACCTCTTCTTGGGATGGGACGGGAACGCAGGGAATCCTTTCCTGACGGAGTAGGGAAAGGGACCCTCATCTGGAGCTGAGCAAGAGAAAATGGGGCTTCTCCTGAGTTGGGGCGGGAACCTCGGTGTTCCTCTCGAGGGGCAACTGGTATGTTGGGAAACTTTCTGAGTCACAGCAATGGTATGAAGGACCCTTTCAAGTTTCAAGTTGGAAGGGATGATTTCCTCTGAGACGCCGCAGTGGACAGGGCCTCTTCTCGCCTTGAGAGGAGAATCTCCTGGTTTATCTCGAGTTGTGGAAGATTCCTCTTGAGGTACGAAGGGGACCCACCCCTATGGCCTCAGGAAAGGCCAATCTCCATGCGACTTGCAAGGGGCCTCTCGGGATTCCTTCCCAGTCGGTGCCGTGTCCTAAGTCTTCATCTGGAGCTGAGGCCAGAACCTGAGGTGGTTTTTCTCTCCAGTGCTGACATGGATCTTGGTGTTCCTCTTGAGTCTCCACATTGAAGTCAGTCCTTGTCTCCTGTGGAGATGCGCACGTCCGCTTTCCTCCCAAGCTGTAGCAGCAGTCAGGCTTCCGTCGAGTTGACACAGGGATCTGTAGCTTTCCCTTGAGGTGCCACAGGGCTTTCACACGTTCTGCCGTGGTGTGAGCGGACAAGCAGGGTGACAGTCGAGGTAATGCAGGGAAACCAGATGGATCTGAAGTGTACTGAGACATATGGGGATGTTTTGGAATAGTTGCACGACCTCTGAAGTTCCTCTCGTCTCTGCTGTGGAGTGTGCCTCATCTTGTGATGTGACGGGAACGCTGGGAATCCTTTCCCGACGGATCAGGGAAAGGGACCCTCATCTGAAGCTGAGCAAGGGAAAACGGGGCTCTTCTTGAGTTGTGGCGGGATCCATGGTGTTCCTCGACAATGGAGACGGGTATGTCGTGGAACTTCTTGAATCACAGGAAGGATGTGAAAGACCCTTTTCAGGTTCAGGAGGGAAGGGGTGATTTGCCCCAAGACGTCGCAGAGGGCAAGGGCCTCATCTCGCCTGGAGGGCAGAATCTCCTGGTTTCTCTCAAGTTGTGGCAGGTTCTTCTCGAGTTACGACGGGGACCACAGGGACCCATCGTTTAGCCTCAGGAAAGGCTAGTCTCCATGTGAGTTGCCAGGGGCCTCTCGGGATTACTCCCCAGTTGGTGCTGGGTCCTAAGTCCTCGTCTAGACTTGAGGCCAGAACCTGAGGATTCCTCTCCACTGCTGACATGGATGTTGGGGTTCCTCTGGAGTCTCCACAGGGAAGTCAGGTCTCCTCTCGAGTGGAGATATTCACGTCCGATTTCCTCCTGATCTGTGGCAGCACTGTCAGGCTTCCCTTCGAGTTGACACAGGGATTTGTGGCTTTCCGTTGAGGTGCCACAGGTCTGTCACACGTGCCACCATTGTGTCAGCCGATCCTCAGGGTGACAATCGAGGCAGTGCAGGGAAATCAGGTTCATCTGAAGTGAACTGAGATATTTGGGGGTCTTTTAGAATGGTGGCAAGTCACCTGGATTTCCGCTCGACTCTCCTTGGAAGAACACCTCCTCTGGGGATGCGATGGGAATGCCAGGAATCGTTTCCAGATGGAGCAAGGGAAAGGAACCTCATTGGAGCTGAGCAGGGCAAAACAGTGCTCCTCTTGAGTAGTGGTGGGACCCTCGGTGTTCCTCTCGAGTGGAGATGGGTATGTTGGGGAACTTCTTGAGTCACAGCAAGGGTGTGAAGGCCCCTTTCCAGGTTCAAGAGGGAAGGCATGATTTCCCCCAAAACGCTGCAGCAGACTAGGTCCTCATCTCGCCTGGAGGGGAGAATATCCTGGTTTTTCTTGAGTTGCAGTAGGTTCCTGTCCAGTTACGATGGTGACCTCAGGGACTCGCCCTTGTAGCCTCAGGAAAGGCCAGTCTCCATGTGAGTTGCGAGATGCTTCTAGGGATTCCTCCCCAGTTGGTGCCAGGTCCGAAGTGTCCCCATCTGGAGCTGAAGCCAGAAACTGAGGTTTCCTCTCCTGTGCTTACCTGGATCTTGGGGTTCCTATGGATTCTCCACAAGAGAGTCAGGCCTCGTCTCGAGTGGAAACGTGCACGTCCGCTTTCCTCCCGAGCTCTAGCATCAGTGTCAGGCTTCCCGTCGAGTTGACAGAGGAATCTGTGGCTTTCCTTCGAGGTGCCACAGGGCTGTCACACATGCCACAGTGGTGTGAGCTGTTCCTCGGGGAGTCAGTGGATTCAGAGCAGGGAAATCAGGTTCATCTGGAGTGGACTGAGACATTTGGGGGTGTTTTGGAATGGTGGCACGACCCTGGAGATCCTCTCGCCTCTCCTTTGGAGAGCACCTCCTCTCGGGATGCAAAGGGAATGCCGGGAATTCTTTCCCGACGGAGTAGGGGAAGGGACCCTCATCTGGAGCTGAGCCAGGGAAAATGGGGCTCCTCTTGAGTTGTGGCGGGACCCTTGGTGTTCCTGTCGATTGGAGACGTGTATGTCGGGTAACTTCTTCAGTTGTGGCAATGGTGTGAATGGCCATTTCGAATTTTAAGAGGGAAGGGGTGATTTCGCACAAGACGCTGCTGCGTAAAACGTTCTTATCTCACCTGGAGGGGAGAATCTCCTGGTTGATTTTGAGTTGGGGCAGGTTCCTCTCGAGTTACTACAGGGACCTCCGGCACCCGCCCTTTTGGGCTCAGGAAAAGCCAGTCTATATGTGACTTGTGAGGGACCTCTCGGGATCCCTCCCCAGTCGGTGCCCTGTCCCAATTCCTTGTTGGGAGCTGAGGCTGGAACCTGAGGTTTCCTCTCCAGTGCTGACATGGAACTGGGGTTCCTCTGGAGTCTCCACAGGGGTGTAAGGCCTTGTCTCGAGTGGAGACCTGAACGTCCATTTTCCTTCTGAGCTGTAGGAGCAGTGTCAGTCTTCACGTCGAATTGACAATGGTATCTGTGGCTTTCCCTCAAAGTGCCACAGGGCTGTCTGTCACACGTGCCACCATGGTTTGAGCCAATACTCGGGGTGCCAGTCAAGGCAGTGTAGGGAAATCAGGTTCATCTTGAGTGGACTGAGACATTTGGGGGTCTTTTGGAATGGTGGCACGACCACTGGAATTCCTCTTGTCTCTCCTGTGGAAATTGCCTCCTCTTGGGATGCAATGGGAAAGCCGGAAATCCTTTTCCGAGGGAGCAGGTAAAGGGAAGCTAATCTGGAGCTGAGCAGGAGAAAACGGGGCTCCTCTTGAGTTGTGGTGGGACCCTCGGTGTTCCTCTAGAGTGGAGATGGGTATGTCAGGGAACATTTTGAGTCACAGCAAGGGTATGAAGGACCCTTTTGAGGTTCAAGAGGGAAGGGATGATTGCCCCCGAACCACTGCAGTGGACATGGGTGTCATCTAGACTGGAGGGGATATTCGCTTGTTTCCCGAGTTGTGGCAGGTTCCTCTCGAGTCATGACGGGGACCTCAGTGACCCGGCCCTGTGGCTTCAGGAAAGGCCAGTCTCCATGCGAGTTGTGAGAGGCCTCTCGGATTCCTCCCCAGTCAGTCTCAGGTCCTCAGTCCTCGTCTAGAGCTGAGGTCGAACCTGAGGTGTCCTCTCCAGTGCTGACATGGATCTTGGGGTTCCTCTGGAGTCTCCACAGGGGAGTCAGGCTTCATCTCGAGTGGAGAAGTGCACATGTGCTTTCCTCCTGAGCTGTGGCTGCAGTGTCAGGCTTCCCTTCGAGTTGACACAGGGATCTTTGGCTTTTTGTCGAGGTGCAAAGAGCTGTCACACGTGCCATCATCCTGTCAGCTGATCCTCGGGTTGACAGTCGAGGCCGTTCAGGGAAATCAGATTCATCTGGAGTGGACTGAGACATTTGGGGGTCTTTTGGAGTGGTGGAACGACACCTGGAATTCCTCTCGACTCTCATGTGGAGAGCACCTCCTCTTGGGATGCGATAGGAACGTTGGGAATCGTTTCCCGAAGGAGCAGGGGAAAGGACACTCATCTGGAGCTGAGCAAGGGAAAACGGGGCTCCTCTTGAGTTGTTGCGGGACCCTCAGTGTACCTCTCGAGTGGAGACGGGTATGTCGGGGTACTTCTTGATTCACAGAAAGGGTGTTAAGGACCCTTTCGAGGTTCAAGTAGAAGGGGTGATTTCTCCCGAGACGCTGCAATGGACAAGGGTCTCATCTCGCCTGGAGGGAAGAATCTCCTGGATTTTTTCGAGTTGCAGCAGGTTCCTCTCGAGTCGTGAAGGGAACCTCAGGAACCGGCCCCAGTTGCCTCAGGAAAGGCTGGTCTCCATGAGAGTTGCGAGGAGCCTATCGGGATTCCTCCCCAGTCAGTACCGGGTCCTAAGTCCTCTGGAGCTGAGGCTGGAACTTGAGATTTTCTCTCCAGTGCTGACATGGAACTCGGTTTCCTCTGGAGTCTCCACAGAGGAGTCATGTCTCATCTAATGTGGAGATGTGCACGTCCGCTTTCCTCTCAAGCTGTGGCAGCAATGTCAGCCTTCCTGTCGAATTGACACAGGGATTTGTGGCTTTCCCTCCAGGTGCCAAAGGGCTGTCATACGTGCCACTGTGGTGTGAGCCGACATGCGGGGTGACATTCCAGGAAGTGCAGAGAAATCAGGTTCGTCTGGATTGGACTGAGACATTTGGGGGGTTTTTGGAATGGTGGCACGACCCCTGGAGTTCCTCTCAACTCTCCTGTGGAGAGCGCCTCCTCTTGGGATGAGACGGGAACGTCGAGAATCCTTTCCTGATGGAGCAGGGAAGTGGACGCTCATCTGTAGCTGAGAAGGGGAAAACGGGGCTCCTCTTGAGTTGTGATAGGACCATAGGTGTTCCCTCGAGTGGAGTCAGGTATGTCCGGAAAATTCGTGAGTCGCAGCAGTGGTGTGAAGGACCCTTTCAAGGTTCAAGAGGGAAGGGGTGATTTGCTCCGAGATGCCGTAGCAGACAAGGGCCTCATCTCCCCTGGAGGGGAAAATCTCCTGGTTTTTCTCAAGGTGCAGCAGGTTCCTCTCGAGTTATGACGGGGACCTAATGGACCCGCCCTGTGGCCTTAGTAAAGGCCAGTCTCCCTGAAAGTTGTGAAGGGCCTCTCAGAATTCCACCCCAGTCATTGCTGGGTCCTAAGTCCTCACCTGGAGCTGAGGGCAGAACCTGAGGTTTCCTCTCCAGTGCTGACATGGATGTTGGGGTTCCTCTGGATTCTCCACAGGGGAGTCAGGCCTCGTCTGGAGTGGAGAGCTGCATGTCCACTTTTCACACGGGTTGAAGCAGCAGTGTCAGGCTCCCGTCGAGTTGACACAGGGACCTTTGTCTTTCCCTCATGGTCCCACAAGGCTGTCACACGTGCCACCATGGTGTGAGCCACCATGCGTGGTCACATTCGAGGCAGTGCAGGGAAATCAGGTTCATCAGGAGTGGACTGAGACATTTGGGTGTCTTTCGGAATGATGGCATGACACCTGGAGTTCCTCTCAACTCTCCTCTGGAGAGCGCCTCCTCTTGGGATGCTACGGGAACATCGGGAATTCTTTCTCGATGGATCAGTGAAAGAGGCCCTCATCTGGAGGTGAGCAGGGGAAAACGGGGCTCCTCTTGAGTTGTGGTGGGACCCTCAGTGTTTCTCTTGAGTGGAGATGGGTATGTCAGGGAACTTCTTGAGTCACAGCAAGGGTGTGAAGGAGCCTTTAGAGGTTCAAGAGGGAAGGGGTGACTTCCCCCAAGACTCTGCAGCGGACAAGGTCCTCATCTAGCCTGGAGGGGATAATCTCTTAGTGTTTCTTGAGTTGTGGCAGGTTCCTCTCGAGTTATGAAGGGAAACTCAGGGACCCGCCCCTGTGGCCTCAGGAAAGGCCAGACTCCATTCGAGGTACGAGGGGCATCTCAGGATTCCTCCCCAGTCGATGCCAGGTCCTAAGTCCTCGTCCGGAGCTGAGGCCGGAACCTGACGTTTCCTCTCCAGTGCTGCCAAGGATCTTGGGGTTCCTCTGGAGTCTCCATAAGGGAGTCAGGCCTCGTCTCGAGTGGAGACGTGCACGTCCGCTTTCCTCCCGAGCTGTAGCAGCAATGTCAGGCTTCCCGTCGTGTTGACACAGGGATCTGTGGCTTTCCCTCGAGGTTCCACAGGGCTGTCTCACGTGCTACAGTGGTGTGAGCCCATCCTCGGGTTGACAGTTGAGGCAGTGCAGGGAAACCAGGTTCATCTGGAGTGGACTGAGACATTTGGGGGTCTTTCGAAATGGTGGTACGATCCCTGGAATTCCTCTTGATTCTCCTCTGGATAACACCTCCTCTTGGGATGCAAGAGGAATGACGGGAATCCTTCCCCGAGGTACCTGGGAAAGGGACCCTCATTTGGAGCTGAACAGGGGAAAACGGGGCTCCTCTTGAGTTGTGGTGGGATTCTCAGTATTTCTCTCAAGTGGAGACAGGTATGTCGGGGAATTTCTTGAGTTGCAGCAAGGGTGTGAAGGACCCTTTCGAGGTTCAAGAGGGAAAGTGTGATTTGCCCCTAGATGCCACAGCGGACAAGGGCCTCATCTCCCCTGGTGGGGAGAATCTCCTGGTTACTCTCGAGTTGTGGCAGGTTCCTCTTGAGATAGACGGTGACCTCAGGGACCCGCCCCTGTTGCCTCAGGAAAGGCCAGGCTCCACCCGAGTTTCGAGTGGTCTCTTGGGTTCATCCCCAGTCTGTGCCAGGTCCTAAATCCTCGGCTGGAGCTGAGGAGAGAAGCTGAGTTTTCCTTTCCAATGCTGACATAGATCTTGGGTTTCTCTGTAGTTTCCACATTGGAGTCAGGCCTTGTCTCGAGTGGAGACGTGCATGTCTGCTTTGCTCCCGAGCTGTAGCAACAGTGTCAGGCTTCCTGTCGAGTTGACACAGGGATCTGTGTCTTACCCTCATGGTGCCACAGGGCTGTCACACGTGCCTCCATGGGGTGAGCCTATCCTCGGGGTGACAATCGAGGCAGTGCAGGGAAATCAGGTTCATCTGGAGTGCACTGAGATATTTGGGGGTATTTTTGAATGGTGGCACGACCCTGGAGTTCCTCTCGCCACTCCTATGGAGAGCGCCTCTTCTTGGGTTGCGACAAGAATGCCTGGAATCCTTTCCCAACAGAGAATGGAAAGGGATCCTCATCTGGAGCTGATCAGGGGATTATGGGGCTCCTCTTAATTTGTGGCGGGACCCTCGGTGTTCCACTCGAGTGGAGACGGGTATGTTGGGGATCTACTTGAGTCATTGCAAGGGTGTGGAGGACAATTTTGAGGTTCAAGAGGGAAAGTGTAAAAATAAAAAAAGAGGGAATGTGTAATTTGCCACAAGATGCCAGATTGGACAAGGGCCTCAACTGGCCTGTAGGGGAGAATCTCCTGTTTTTTCTAAAGTTGTGGCAGGTTCCTCTCAAGTTACGATGGGGACCTCAGTCCCCAGCCCTGTGGCTTCACGAAAGGCCAGTCTCCATGTGGGTTGCGAGGGACCTCTCGGGATACCTCCCCAGTCGGTGCTGGGTCTTAAGTCCTCTTCTGGAGCTGATGCAGGAACCTGAGGTTTCCTTTCCAGTGCTGCCATGTATCTTGGGGTTCCTCTGGAGTCTCCACAGGGGAGTCAGGGCTCTTCTCAAGTGGAGACGTGAACATCCACTTTCCTCCTGAGATATAGCAGCAGTTTCAGGCTTCCTATCGAGTTGACACAGGGATCTGTTGCTTTCCTTCGTGGTGCCACAGGGCTGTCACACGTGCCACTGTGGTGTGAGCTCATCCTTGGGGTGACAGTCGAGGCAGTGCAGGGAATTCATGTTCATCTGGAGTTGATTGAGACATTTGAGGGTATTTTGGAATGGTGACACGACCCTGGGTTTCCTCTCGCCTCTCCTGTGGAGAGTGCCTCCTCTTGGGATGTGATGGGAACGCCGGGAATCCTTTCCTGACAGAGTAGGAAAAGGGACCCTCATCTGGAGCTGAGCAGGGGAAATCGGGGCTCCTCTTGAGTTGTGGTGGAACCCTCGGTGTTCCTTTCGAGTGGAGACGTGTGTGTAAAGGAACTTCTTGAGTTGCATCAAGGGTGTGAAGGACCCTTTTGAGGTTTAAGAGGGAAGGCATGATTTCCCCGGAGATGCTGAAACGGTAAGGCCCTATCTCGCTGGGAGGGGAGAATCTCCTGGTTTTTATCGAGTTGTGGAGGGTCCTCTTGTGTTACAACAGGGACCTCAGGGACCCGCCCCTGTGGCCTCAGGAAAGGCCAGTCTCCATGTGAGTTGCGAGAGGCCTCTCAGGATATCTCCCCAGTCGGTGCCAGGTCCTAAGTCCTCGTCTGGAGCTGAGTCGGGAACCTGAGGTTTCCTATCCAGTGCTGACATGGATCTTTTGGTTCCGCTGGAGTCTCCACAGGGGAGTCAGGCCTCGTCTAGAGTGTCGACATGCATGTCTGCTTTCCTCCTGAGCTGTAGCAGTAGTGTCCGGCTTCCCGTTGAGTTGACTCAGGGATCTGTTGCTTTCCTTCGAGGTGCCACAGGGCTGTCATACATGCCACCTTGGTGTGAGCCGATCCTCGGGGTGAGAGTCGAGGCAGTGCAGGAAATTCAGGTTCATCTGGAGTTGACTGAGACATTTGGGGATATTTTGGAATGGTAGCACAACCCTGGGTTTCCTCTCGTGTCTCCTGTGGAGAGCACCTCCTCTTGGGATGCGACTGGGATGCTGGGAATGCTTTCCTGACGGAGCAGGGAAAGGGACACTCATCTGGAGCATAGCAGGGGAAAACGGGGCTCCTCTTGAGTTGTGGCGGGACTCTTGGTGATCCTCTCCAGTGGAGACAGGTATGTCAGGGAACTTCTTGAGTCGCAGCAAGGGTGTGAAGGGACCTTTCGAGGTTCAAGAGGGAATGGGAGATTTCCCATGAGAAGCCACAGCAGACAAGGGCCTCATTGGGCCTGGTGTCGAGATTCTCCTGGTTTTTCTCAAGTTGCGGCAGATTCCTCTCGAGTTACGATGGAGAACCCAGGGACCCTCCCCTGTGGTCTCCAGAAAGGCTAGTTTCCATGAGAGTTGCGAGGGGCCTCTAGGGATTCCTCCCCAGTCGGTGCCGGGTCCTAAATCCCCATCTGGAGCTGAGCCCAGAACCTGAGGTTTCCTCTGCAGTACTGACATGGATCTTGAGGTTCCTCTGGAGTCTCCACAGTAGAGTTAGGTCTCGTCTCAAGTGGAGACATGCACGTCTGCTTTCCTCCTGAGCTGTAGCAGCACAGTCAGTCTTCCCTTTGGGTACACACAGGGATATTTGGCTTTCCTCTGAGGTGCCACAGAGTTGTCACATATGCCACTGTGATTTGAGCTGATCCTCGGGGTGACAGTCGAATCAGTGCAGGGAAATCAGGTTGATCTGGAGTGTACTGAAACATCTGGGGGTCTTTTGGAATGGTGGCACGACCCCTGGAATTCCTCTCGATTCTCCTGTGGAAATTGCCTCCTTTTGGGATGCAACAGGAATGCCTGGAACCCTTCCCCGAGGGACCTAGGAAAGGGACCCTCATCTGGAACTGAGTAGGGCAAAATGGGGCTCCTCTTGAGTTGTGGCTGGACCCTCGGTGTTCCTCTCGAGTGGAGACGGGTATGTCAGGGAATTTCTTAGTCTCACCAACGGTGTGAAGGACCCTTTCAAGGTTCAAGAGGGAAGGTGTGATTTGCCCCGAGATGCCACAGCAGACAAGGGCCTCATCTCGCCTGGAGGAGAGAATCTCCGGGTTTTTCTCGAGTTGCGTCAGGTTCCTATCATGATAGACGGGGACCTCAGGGACCCGCCCCAGTGGCCTCAGGAAAGGCCAGTCTCCAAGCGAGTTTCGAGGGGCCTCTCGGGATCCCTCCCCAGTCGTTTCCACGTCCTATGTCTGGAGCTGAGGCTGGAACCTGAGTTTTCCTTTTCAATGCTGACATGGATCTTGGGTTTCCTCTGTAGTCTCCACATTGGAGTCAGGCCTCGTCTTTATTGGAGACCTGCACTTCCGCTTTCCTCCCGAGCTGTAGCAGCAGTGTCAGGCTTCCCGTCGGGTAGACACAGGGATCTTTGGCTTTCTCTGAGGTGCCACAGGGCTGTCACACGTGCCACCGTGGTGTGAGCCTATCCTCAGGGTGACAATCGAGGCAGTGCAGGGAAATCAGGTTCATCTGAAGTGCGCTGAGTTATTTGGGGGTATTTTTGAATGGTGGCATGACCCTGGAGCTCCTCTCGCCGCTCCTGTGGAGAGCAACTCCTCTTGGGATGCGATGGGAATGCCGGGAATCCTTTCCCAAAGGAGAAAGGAAAAGATCCTCTTCTGGAGCTGAGCAGGGGATTATGGGGCTCCTCTTAAGTTGTGGCAGAACCCTCGGTGTTCCAATCGATTGGTGATGGGTATGTCGGGGAATTTCTTGAGTCGCAGTAAGGGTGTGACGGATCCTGTCAAGGTTCAAGAGGGAAGCTGTGATTTGCCCCGAGACACCACATTGGACAAGGTCCTCATCTCGCCTGGAGGGGAGAATCTCCTGGTTTTTCTCGAGTTGTGGCAGGTTCCTCTCGAGTTATGAAGGGGAGCTCAGGAACCCTGCCCTGTGGCCTCAGGAAAGGCCAGTTTTCATACAGGTTGTGAGGGGCCTCTCGAGATACCTCCCCAGTCGGTGCTGGGTCTTAAGCTCTCGTCTGGAGCTGAGGCGGGAATCTGAGGTTTCCTCCTCAGTGCTTTCAAGGATCTTGGGGTTCCTCTGAAGTCTCCACATGGGAGTCAGGCCTCGTCTGGAGTGCGACATGCATGTCCACTTTCCTCCTGAGCTGTAGCTGAAGTGTCAGACTTCCTGTCTAGTTGACACAGGGATCTGTGGCTTTCCTTCATGGTGCCACAGGGCTGTCACATGTGCCACCATGGTGTTAGCCGATCCTCAGCATGACAGTCGAGGCAGTGCAAGAAATTCAGGTTCATCTGGAGTTGATTGAGACATTTGGGTGTAATTTGGTATGGTGGCATGACCCTGGGTTTCCTCTCGTCTCTCCTGTGGAGACTGCCTCTTCTTGGGATGCAAGGGGAATGCTGGGAATCCTTTCCCGACGGAGCAGGGAAAGGGACCATCATCTGGATCTGAGCAGGGGAAAACGGGGCTCCTCTTGAGTTGTGTTGGGACTCTCGGTGTTCCTTTCGAGTGGAGCCAGGTATGTTGGGGAACTTCTTGAGTCGCAGGAAGGGTTTGAAGGGCCCTTTCGAGGATCAAGAAGGAAGGGGTGATTTCCCATGAGACACTGCAGTGGACAAGGGCCTCATCTCGCCTGGAGTTGAGAATCTCCTGGTTTTTCTCAAGATGTGGCACGTTCCTCTCTAGTTATAAAGGGGACCTCAGTGACGCACCCCTGTAGTCTAAGGAAAGGCCTGGCTCCATAGGAGTTGAGAGGGGCCTCTCGGGAATCCTCCCCAGTCGGTGCCAGGACCTAAGTCTTCTTCTGGAGCTGAGGCGGGAATCTGAGGTTTCCTTTTCAGTTCTGACAGGGATCTTGGGGTTGCTCTGCAGTCTCCACAGGGGAGTCAGGCCTCATCTCGAGTGAAGACGTGCACGTCCGCATTCCTCCGAGCTGTAGCAGCAGTGTCAGGCTTCCCATTGAGTTGACACAGGGATCTGTGTCTTTTCCTTGAGGTACTTCAGTACTGTCAAACATGCCACCGTGTTGTGAGCAGATACTCGGAGTGACAGTGGAGGCAGTGCAGGGAAATCAGGTTCATCTGGAGTGGACTGAGACATTTGGGAGTCTTTTGGAATGGTGGCAGACCCCTGGAGTTCCTCGTGACACTGCTGTGGAGAGCATCTCCTCTTGGGATGTGACGAGAACGCCGGGAATCCTTCCACAAGGGAGCAGGGAAAGGGACGCTCATCTAGAGCTGAACAGGGGAAAACGAGGCTCCTCTTGAGTTTTAGCGGGACCCTCGGTGTTCCTTTCGAGTAAAGACGGGTATGTCGGAGAATATCTTGAGTTGCAGCAAGGGTTTGAAAGAACCTTTCAAGATTCAAGAGGGAAGGTGTTATTAGCCCCGAGTCACCACAGCAGACAAGGGCCTCATCTCACCTGGAGGGGAGAATCTCCTGATTTTTCTCGAGTTGCGGCAGGTTCCTCTCGAGATAGATGGGGACCTCAGAAACCCTCCCCTGTGGCCTCAGGAAAGGTCAGTCTCCATGTGACTTTCGAGGGGTCTCACGGGATTTCTCCCCAGTAGGTGTCAGGTCCTAAGTCCTCGTCTGGAGCTGAGGCTGGAACCTGAGGTTTTTTCTCCAATGCAGATATAGATCTTGGTTTTCCTCTGTAGTCTCCACATTGGAGTCAGGACTCGTCTCGAGTGGAGACGTGCACATCTGCTTCCCTTCTGAGCTGTAGCAACAGTGTCAGGCTTCCCGTCGAGTTGACACAGGGATCTGTGTTTTGCAATTGTGGTGCCACAGGGCTGTCACACATGCTGTGAGCCGATCCTTGGGGTGACAGTTGAGGCAGTGCAGGGAAATCAGGTTCATCTGGAGTGGACTGAGATATTTGGGGGTATTTTTGAATTGTGACATGACCCTGGAGTTCCTCTGGCCGCCCCTGTGGAGAGCGTCTCCTCTTCTGATGTGATGGGAACACCAGGAATCCTTTACTGATGGAGTAGGAAAACGGATCCTCATCTGGAGCTGAGCAGGGGAAATCTGGCTCCTCTTGCATTGTGGTGGGACCCTCGGTATTCCTGTCAAGTGGAAACGTGTGTGTAAGGGAACTTCTTGAGTTGCAGCAAGGGTGTGGAGGACCCTTTCGAGGTTCAAGAGGGAAGGCATGATTTACCCCGAGATGCTGCAACGCTAAGGGCCTCATCTCGACTTGAGGGGAGAATCTGGTTTTTCTCGAGTTGCGGAGGGTCCTCTCATGTTATGACAGGGACCTCATGGGCTCGCCCCAGTTGCCTCAGGAAAGACCACTCTCCATGCGGGTTGTGAGTGGCCTCTCGGGTTTCCTCGTCAGTCGGTGCCAGGTCCTAAGTCTTCGTCTGGAGCTGAGGCCTGAACCTGAGATTTCCTCTTCAGTACTGAGAGGGATCTTGGGATTATATTGCAGTCTCCACAGGGGAGTCAGGCCTTGTCTCTAGTGAAGACGTGCATGTCCGCTTTCCTCCCGAGCTGTAACAGCAGTGTCAGGCTTCCCATCTAGTTGACACAAGGATCGGTGTCATTCACTCGAGGTACCTCAGGGCTGTCACATGTGCCACCGTGGTATGAGCAGATACTCAAAGTGACAGTGGAGGCAGTGCAGGGAAATCAGGTTCATTTGGGGTGGACTGAGATTTGGGAGTATTTTGGAATGGTGGCAGACCCCTGGAGTTCCTCTGAACACTGCTGTGGAGAAAGCCTCCACTTGGGATGCGACGGGAACCCCATGAATCCTTTCCCGATGAAGCAGGGAAAGGGACTCTCATCTGGAGCAGAGCAGGGGGAAACGGGGCTATTCCTGAGTTGTGGCAGGGCCCTCAGTGTTCCTCTCGAATGGAGGTGCGTATGTTGGGGAACTTCTTGAGTCACAGGAAGGGTGTGAAGTGCCCCTTCCATGGTTCAAGAGGGAAGGGGTGATTTCACTGAGATGCCGCAGTGGACTAGGGCCTCATCTCCCCTGGAGGGGAGATTCTCCTGGTTTTTCTAGAGTTGTGGCAGGTTCCTCTCGAGTTATGACGGGGACCTCAGGGTTACGCCCCTGTGACCTCAGGAAAGGCCAGTCTCCATGAGAATTGAGAGGGGCCTCTCGGGATTCCTCCCCAGTAGGTGCTGGGTTCTAAATCCTCGTCTGGAACAAATCCCGGAACCTGAGGTTTACGCCCCAGTGCTGACATCGATCTTGGGATTCCTCTGGAGTCTCCACAGTAGAGTCAGGCTTCGACTCGAGTGGAGACATGCAAGTCCGCTTTCCTCTCGAGCTGTAGCAGCAATGTCAGGCTTCCCATTGAGTTGAAACAGGGATCTGTGGCTTTCGCTCAAGGTGCCACAGGGTGGTCAAACGTGCTACTGTGGTGTGAGCCAATCGTTTGGGTGACATTTGAGGCAGTGCAGGGAAATCAGGTTCATCTGCAGTGGACTGAGATATTTGGGGGTATTTTGGAATGGTGTCATGACCCTAGAGTTCCTCTCGACGCTCCTATGGAGAGCGCCCCCTCTTGGGATGCGACTGGAACGCTGGGAATCCTTTCCTGACAGAGGAGGGAAAGGGACCCTCATCTGGAGCTGAGCAGGGGAAAACGGGGCTCCTCTTTAGTTGTGGGGAGATTCTCGGTATTCCTCTCGAGTGGAAACAGGTATGTTGGGGAACTTCTTGAGTCCCAGCAAGGATGTGAAGGGCACTTTCAAGTTTCAACAGGGAAGGGGTGGTTTCCCACGAGACACCACAGCGGACAAGGCCTCATCTCGCCTGGAGGGGAGAATTCCCTAGTTTTTCTCGAGATGTGGCAGGTTCCTTTCAAGTTACAACGGGGACCTCAGGGTTCCACCCCTGTGGCCTCAGGAAAGGCCAGGCTCCATGCGATTTGTGAGGGGCTTCTCGGGATCCTTCCCCATTGTTCCGAGTCATACTTCCTCGTCTGGATCTGAGGCCGTAACCTGAGGTTTCCTCTCCAGTGTGATATGGATCTTGGGGTTCCTCTGGAGTCTCCACAGGATAGTCAGGCCTCGTCTCGAGTGGAAACGTGCACATCTGATTTCCTCCCGAGCTGTAGAAGCAGTGTCAGTCTTCCCCTCGAGTTGACACAGGTATCTTTTGCTTTCCTTCGAGGAGCCACAGGGCTGTCACACGTGCCACCATGGTGTGAGCCAAACCTCGAGGTGACCGTCAAGGCAGTGCAGGGAATTCAGGTTCATCTGGAGTTGAATGAGACATTTGGGGGTATTTTGGAAAGGTGGCATGACCCTGGGTTTCCTCTCTCCTCTCCTGTGGAGAGTGCCTCTTCTTGGAATGCGATGGGAATGCCGGGAGTCCTTTCCTGACAGAGTAGGGAAACGGACCCTCATCTGGAGCTCTGCAGGGGAAATCGGGGCTCCTCTTAAGTTGTGGCAGGACCCTCAGTGTTCCTCTCGAGTGGAGACGTGTGTGTAAGGGAACTTCTTGAGTCACAGCAATGGTATGAAGTACCCTTTCGAGGTTCAAGTGGGAAGGAGTGATTTCCCCCGAGACGCCACAATGGTAAAGGCTTCATCTCGCCTGAAAGGGAGAATCTCCTGGTTTTTCTCGAGTTGCAGAAGGTCCTCTCGTGTTATGACAAGGACCTCACGGGCTCACCCAGGTGGCATCAGGAAACTCCAGTCTCCATACGAGTTGTGAGGGGCCTCTCGGGAATCCTCCTTAGTCAGTGCCAGGTCCTTAGTCTTCATCTGGAGCTGAGGCCGGAAACTGATGTTTCCTCTTCAGTACTGACAGGGATCTTGGCGTTCCTCTGCAGTCTCCACAGGGGAGTCTGGCCTCGTCTCAAGTGAAGATATGCACGTCCACTTTCCTCCCGAGCTGTAGCAGCAGTGACAGGTTTCCCATCTAGTTGACACAGGGATCTCTTTCCCTCATGGTACCTCAGGGCTGTCACACATGCCACCGTGGTGTGAGCAGATACTCAGAGTGACAGTGGAGGCAGTGCAGAGAAATCAGGTTCATCTGGAGTGGACTGAGACATTTGGGAGTCTTTTGGAATGGTGGCCGACCCCTGGAGTTCCTCTCGACACTGCTGTGGAGAGCGCCTCCACTTGCAATGTGACGGGAATGCCAGGAATCCTTTCCCGGTAGAGCAGGGAAAGGGACCCTCATCTGGAGCAGAGCAGGGGGAAACGGGGCTATTCCCGAGTTGTGGCGCCACCCTCAGTGTTCCTCTCGAGTGGAGATGGATATGTCAGGGAACTTCTTGAGTCACTGCAAGGGTGTGAAGGGCCCTTCAAGTTTCAAGAGGGAAGGAGTGATTTCCCACGAGACACCGCAGCAGACTAGGGCCTCATCTCGCCTGGAGGGGAGAATCTCCTGGTTTTTCTCGAGTTGTGGCTGGTTTCTTTTGAGCTATGATGGGGAATAAAGGTACCCGCCCCTGTGGCCTCAGGAAAGGCCAGGCTCCTTACGAGTTGCGAGGGTCCTCTTAGGATTCCTGCCAGTCTATGCCAGGTCCTAAGTCCTTGTCTGGAGCTGATCGCGGAACCTGAGGTTTACTCTCCAGTGCTGACATGGATCTTGGGGTTCCTCTGGAGTCTCCATAGTAGAGTCAGGTCTTGTCTCTAGTGGAGACGTGCACGTCCGCTTTCATCTCGAGCTTTAGCAGCAGTGTCAGACTTCCCGTCGAGTTGACACAGGGATCTGTGGCTTTCCCTCAAAGTTCCACAGGGCTGTCACACGTGCCACCATGATGTGAGCTGATCTTCGGGGTGACAGTCAAAACAGTGCAGGGAAATCAGGTTCATCTAGAGTGGACTGAGACACTTGGCGGTATTTTGGAATGGTGGCATGACGCTGAAGGTTCTGTCTCCTCTCCTGTGGAAAGTGCCTCCTCTAGGGATGTGATGAGAACACCAGGAATCCTTTCCCGACGGAGTAGGGAAAGGGGCCTTCAACTGGAGCTGAGCAGGGGAAAACAGGTCTCCTTTTGAGTTCTGGCGAGACCCTCGGTGTTCCTCGCGAGTGGAGACGAATATGTCAGGGAACTTCTTGAGTCGCTGCAAGGGTGTGGAGGACCCTTTCAAGGTTCAAGAGGGAAAGGGTGATTTCCCCCGAGATGCCGCAGCAGATTAGAGTCTCATCTCGCTTGGAGGGGAGAATCTCCTTGTTTTTCTCGAGTTGCGGCAGGTACCTCTCGAGATTGACGTGGATCTCAGAATCCCGCCCCTCTGCCCTCAGAAAAGGCCAGTCTCCATGCGAGTTTCGAGGGGCCTCTCTGGATTCCTCCCCTGTTGGTGCCAGGTCCTAAGTCCTTGTCTGGAGCTGAGGCCGGAACCTGAGGTTTCCTCTCCAATGCTGACATATATCTTGGTTTTCCTCTGTAGTCTCCACATTAGAGTCAGGCCTCGTCTTGTGTGGAGACGTGCAAGTCTGCTTTCCTCCAGAGCTGTGGCAACAGCGTCAGGCTTCCCGTCGAGTTGACACAGGGATCTGTGTCTTGCTGTCATGGTGCCACAGGGCTGTCAAAAGTGCCACTGTGGTTTGAGCCGATCCTCGGGGTGACCGTCGAGGCAGCGCAGGGAATTCAGGTTCATCTGGAGTTGACTGAAACATTTGGGGGTATTTTAGAATGGTGGCACGACCCTGAGTTTCCTCTCACCTCTCCTGTGGCGAGCACCTCCTCTTTGGATGCGACTGGAATGCTGGAACTTCTTTCCCGATGGAGTGGGGAAAGGGACCCTCATTTGGAGCTGAGCAGGGGAAAACGGGACTCCTCTTGAGTTGTGGCGGGATTCTCGATATTCCTCTCGAGTGGTGACAGGTATATTGGGGAACTTCTTGAGTTCCAGCAAGGGTGTGAAGGGCCCTTCAAGTTTCAAGAGGGAAGGGGTGATTTCCCATGAGACGCCGCAGCAGACAAGGCCTCATCTTGCCTGGAGGAGAGAATCTCCTAGTTTTTCTCGAGATGCGGCAGGTTCCTCTCTAGTTATGATGGGGACCACAGAGACCCACCCCTGTGGCATTAGGAAAGGCCAGGCTCCATGCAAGTTGCGAGAGGGTTCTGGGAATCCCTCCCCAGTGTTCCAGGTCATGCATCTTCATCTGGATCTGAGGCCGTAACCTGAGGTTTCCTCTCCAGTGCTGACATGTACCTTGGGGTTCGTCTGGAGTTTCCACAGGGGAGTCAGGCCTTGTCTCGAGTGGAGACGTGCACATCTGATTTCCTCCCATGTTGTAGAAGCAGTGTCAGGCTTCCCGTCGAGTTGACACAGGGATCTGTTGATTTCCTTCGAGGTGCCACAGGGCTGTCACACATTCCACCATGGTGTGAGCCGATCCTCAGGGTGACAGTCGAGGCAGTGCAGGGAAATGAGGTTCATTTGGAGTTGATTGAGACATTTGGGGGTATTTTGGAATGGTGGCACGACCCTGGGTTTCCTCTCTCCTCTCCTGTGGAGAGTGCCCCTTCTTGGGATGTGCCAGGAATGCCGGGAATCCTTTCCCGATGGAGTAGGGAAAGGGACCCTCATCTGGAGCTCTGCAGGGGAAATTAGGGCTCCTCTTAAGTTGTGGCGGGACCCTCGGTGTTCCTCTCTAGTGGAGACATGTGTGTAAGGGAACTTATTGAGTCGCAGCAAGTGTGTGAAGGACCCTTTCGAGATTCAAGTGGGAAGGTGTGATTTCCCCCGAGACGCCACAATGGTAAGGGCCTCATCTCGCCTGAAGGGGAGAATCTCCTGTTTTTTTCTCAAGTTGGGAGGGACCTCATGGGCTCGCCCCAGTGGCCTCAGGAAAGACTAGTCTCCATGCGAGTTTTGAGGGGCCTCTCGGGAATCCTCCCTAGTCGGTGCCAGGTCCTAAGTATTTGTCTGGAGCTGAGGCCGGAAACTGATGTTTCCTCTTCAGTACCGACAGGGATCTTGGTGTTCCTCTGCAGTCTCCACAGGTGAGTCTGGGCTAATCTCGAGTGAAGACGTGCACGTCTGCTTTCCTCCCGAGCTGTAGCAGCAGTGGTCAGGCTTCCCATTGAGTTGACACAGGGATCTCTGTCTTTCCCTCGTGGTACCTCAGGGCTGTCATATGTGCCACCGTGGTGTGAGCAGATACTCAGAGTGACAGTGGAGGCGGTGCAGAGAAATCAGGTTCATCTGGAGTAGACTGAAACATTTGGGAGTATTTTGGAATGGTGGCCGACCCACGGAGCAGGGAAAGGGACCATCATCTGAAGCACAGCAGGGGGAAACGGGGCTATTCCTGAGTTGTGGCGGGACCCTCGGTTTTCCACTCGAGTGGAGACGGATATGTCGGGGAACTTCTTGAGTCACAGCAAAGTTGTGAAAGGCCCATTCAACGTTTAAGAGGGAAGGGGTGATTTCCCCAAGATGCTGCAGTTTAAAACGTTCTCATGTCGCCTGGAGGGGAGACTCTCCTGTTTTTTTCGTGAGTTGTGGCAGGTTCCTCTCGAATTACGATGGGGATATCAGGGACCCGTGCCTGTGGCCTCAGGAAAGGCCAGTCTCCATGCGAGTTTCGAGGGGCCTCTTGGGATTCCTCCCCAGTCGTTGCTGGGTCCTAAGTCCTCGTCTGGAGCTGAGGCCAGAACCTGAGATTTCCTTTCCAATGCTGACATGGATCTTGGGGTTCCCCTGAAGTCTCCATAGTGGAGTCAGATCTCATCTAGAATGCAGGCATGCAAGTCTGCTTTCTTCACAGTTGTAGCAGCAGTGTCAGGCTTACCAACGAGTTGACACAGGGAACTGTGGCTTCCACTCGAGGTGCCACAGGGCTGTCAAACTTGCCTCCGCGGTGTGAGCCAATCCTCGGGGTGAAAGTCAGGGCACTGTAGGGAAATCAGGTTCACCTAGAGTGGACTGAGACATTCGGTGATCTTTTGGAATGGTGGCAGACCCCTGGAATTCGTCTCGACTCTCTTGTGGAGAGTGCCTCCTCTTGGGATGTGAAGAGAATGCCGGGAATCCTTTCCCGACGGAGCAGGGAAATGCACCTTCACCTGGAGCAGAGCAGGGGGAAACGGGGCTATTCCTGAGTAGTGGCGGGACCCTCGGTGTTCCCCTCGAGTGGAGATGGCTATGTTGGGGAACTTCTTGAGTTGCAGAAAGAGTGTGAAGGGCCCTTTCGAGGTTCAAGAGGGAGGGGGTGATTTCCCACGAGATGCCGCAGCGGACAAGGGCCTCATCTCGCCTGGAGTCGAGAATCTCCTGGTTTTTCTCGAGATGTGGCTGGTTCCTCTCTAGTTACAATGGAGACTTCAGGGACCCGCTGCTGTGGGCTTAGGAAAGGCCAGGCTCCATGCGAGTTGTGAGGGGCTTCTCAGGATTCCTCCCCTGTCTCTGCCGTGTCCTACATCCTCGTCTGGTGCTGAGGCCGGAACTTGAGGTTTCCTCTCCAGTGCTGATATGGATCTTGGGGTTCTTCTAGAGTCTCCACAGAGGAGTCATGTATCGTCTCGAGTGGAAACGTGCATGTCTGCTTTCCTTCTGAGCTCTAGCAGCAGTGTCAGACTTTCTGTCGAGTTGACAGAGGTATCTGCGGCTTTCCTTCGAGGTGCCACAGGGCTGTCACACGTGCCACTGTATTGTGAGCTGATCCTTGGGGTGACAGTTGAGGCAATGCAGGGAAATTAGGTTCATCTGGAGTGGACTGAGACATTTGTGGGTATTTTGGAATGATGGCACTACCCTGGAATTCCTCTTGCCTTTCCTGTGGAGAGCACCTCCTCTTGGGATGTGACAGGAACACCGGGAATCCTTTCCCAAAGGAGCAGGGAAAGGGAATCTGATTTGTAGCTGAGCAAGGGAAAACTGGGCTCCTCTTGAATTGTGGCAGGACCCTCGGTGTTCCTCTCGAGTGGAGGCGGATATGTTGGGGAAATTCTTGAGTCGCAGCAAGGTTGTGAAGGACCCATTCGAGGTTTAAGAGGAAAGGGGTGATTTCCCCAAGACGCCACAGTGTAAAATGTTCTCATGTCGCCTGGAGGTGAGAATCTCCTGGTTTTTCTCGAGATGCAGCAGGTTCCTCTCGAGTTACGAGGGTGACATCAGGGACCCGTCCCTGTGGCATCAGGAAAGGCCAGTCACCATGTGAGTTGCGAGGGGCCTCTCGGGATTCCTCCCCAGTCGTTGCCGGGTCCTAAGTCCTCGTCTGGAGATAAGGCAGGAACCTGAGGTTTCCTTTCAAATGCTGACATGAATCTTGGTGTTCCTCTGGAGTCTCCATAGGGGAGCCAGACCTCGTCTCGAATGAAGGCATGCACGTCTGCTTTCTTCGCAGCTGTAGCAGCAGTTTCAGGCTTCCCAACGAGTTGACACAGGGAGCTGTGGCTTTCCCTCGAGGTGCCACAGGGCTGTCACAGGTGCCTCTGTATTGTGAGCTGATCCTCGGGTGAAAGTCGGGGCACTGCAGGGAAATCTGGTTCATCTTGAGTGGACTGGGATATTTGCTGAACTTTTGGAATGGTGGCACACCCCTGGTGTTCGTCTCAACTCTCCTGTGGAGAGTGCCTCCTCTTGGGATGCAAAGAGAACACTGGGAATCCTTTCCCGATGGAGCAGGGAAAGGTACCCTTACGTGGAGCACAGCAGGGGGAAACGGGGCTATTCCTGAGTAGTGGCGATACCCTTGGTGTCACTCTCAAGTATAGATGGGTATGTTGGGGAACTTCTTGAGTCACAGCAAGGGTGTGAAGGGCCCTTTCAAGGTTCAAGAGGGAAAGGGTGATTTCCCCCTAGACGCCACAGTGGACTAGGTCCTCATCTCACCTGGAGGGAAGAATCTCCTTGTTTTTCTCGAGTTGCAGAAGGTTCCTCTCGAGTTACGAAGAGGACCTAAGGGACCCGCCCCTGTGGCCTCAGGAAAGGCCAGACTCCGTGCGAGTTACGAGGGGCCTCTCAGGCTTCCTCCCCAGTCGGTGCCAGGTCCTAAGTCCTCTTCTGGAGCTGAGTCCGAAACCTGAGTTTCCTCTCCAGTGCTGTCATGAATCTTGGGGTTCCTGTGGAGTCTCTGCAAAGGAGTTGGGCCTCATCCTGAGTAGAGCCGTGTATGTCCGCTTTCCTCCTGAGCTGTAGCAGCAGTGTCAGGCTTCCCATCGAGGTGAGAGAGGGATCTGTGGCTTTCCCTTGAGGTGGCACAGGGCTGACAAACGTGCCACCGTGGTGTGAGCCAACACATGGGGTGACAGTCGAGGCAGTGGAGGCAAATCAGGTTCATCTGGAGTGGACTGAGATATTTGGGTGTTTTTCAGGATGGTGGCATGACCCCTGGAGCTCCTCTCGAGTCTCCTGTGGAGAGCGACTTCTTTTGGGTTGTGACAGGAACACCGAGAGTCCTTTCCTGAAGGAACAAGGAAAAGGATCCTCATCTGGAGCTGAGAAGGGGAAAACGGGGCTCCTCTTGAGTTGTGGTGGGACCCTCGGTGTTCCTCTTGACTGAAGACAGGTATGTTTTGAAACTTCTGGAGTCGGAGCAAGGGTGTGAATGGCCCTTTCGAGGTTCAAGAGGGAAGGGGTGATTTCCCCTGAGATGCCGCAATGGACCAGGGCCTCACCATGACTGGAGGGAAAAATCTCCTGGTTTTTCTTGAGTTGCGGCAGGTTCCTCTCAAGTTATGATGGGTACCTCAGGGACCCGCCCCTGTTGCCTCAGGAAAGGCCAGTCTCCATGTAGGTTGTGAGGGGCCTCTCAGGATTCCTTCCTAGTCGGTTCCTTGTCCTAAGTCCTTGTCTGGAGCTGAGGCTGGAACCTGAGGTTTCCTGTCCAGTGCTGACATGGATCTTGGGATTCCTCTGGAGTCTCCACAGGGGAGTGAGGCCTCATCTCGCGTGGAGACATACAGGTCCGCTTTCCTCCCTAGTTATAGCAGCAGTGTCAGGTTTCCATTCAAGCTGACACAGGTATCTGTGGCTTTCTCTCGAGGTGCCATAGGGCTGTCACACGTGCCACCGTGGTGTGAGCTGATACTCGGGGTGACAGTCGAGGCAGTGCAGAGAAATCAGGTTCATATGGAGTGGACTGAGACTTTTGGGGGGTCTTTTTGAATGGTGGCACGTTCCCTGGCCTCTCGACTCTCCAGTGGAGAACGCCTCTTCTTGGGATGCGACGGAAATGCCGTTAATCCTTTCCTGACAGAGCAGGAAAAGGTACCCTCATCTGGAGCTGAACAGGGGGAAAAGAGGCTCCTCTTGAGTTGTGGCGGGTCTCTCGGTGTTCCTTTCAAGTGGCGTCGGGCATGTTGGGGAACTTCTTTGAGTCGCAGCAAGGGTATGAAGGACCCTTTCGAGGTTCAAGAGGGAAGGGGTGATTTCCTCCGAGATGCTGCAGCAGACAAGGGCCTCATCTCGCCTGGAGGGGAGAATTTCCTGGTTTTTCTCTAGTTGTGAAGGGTCCTCTCATGTTAAGACAGGGACCACAGGGACCCGCCCCTGTGGCCTCAGGAAAGGCCAGTCTCTATGCAAGTTGCGAGAGGCCTCTCGGGATACCTTCCAAGTAGGTGCCAGGTCCTAAGTNAAGGGGTGATTTCCTCCGAGATGCTGCAGCAGACAAGGGCCTCATCTCGCCTGGAGGGGAGAATTTCCTGGTTTTTCTCTAGTTGTGAAGGGTCCTCTCGTGTTAAGACAGGGACCAGAGGGACCCGCCCCTGTGGCCTCAGGAAAGGCCAGTCTCTATGCGAGTTGCGAGGGGCCTCTCGGGATACCTTCCAAGTTGGTGCTGGGTCCTAAGTCCTAGTCTGAAGCTGAGGCGGGAACCTAAGGTTTCCTCTCCAGTGCTGACATAGATCTTGGGGTTCTTGTGTAGTCTCAACAGGGGAGTCAGGCCTCGTCTCGAGTGGAGACGTGCACGTCTGCTTTCCTCTCGAGCTGTAGCAGCAGTGTCATTCTCGTCGAGTTGACACAGGGATCTGTGGCTTTCCTTCCAGGTGCCACAGGGTCTCACAGGTGCCGTCGTGGTAGGAGCAGATCCTCAGGGTGACAGTTGAAGCAGTGCAGGGAATTCAGGTTCATCTGGAGTTTATTGAGACATTTGGGGACTTTTGGAATGGTGGCATGACCCTGGGTTTCCTCTCGCCTCTCCGGTGGAGAGCGCCTCCTCTTGGGATGCGACGGGAACACTGGAAAACCTTTCCAGATGGAGCAGGGAAAGGGACCATCATCTGGAGCTGAAAAGGGGAAAACAGGGCTTCTCTTGAGTTATGGCGGGACTCTCGGCGTTTCTCTCAAGTTAAGACAGGTATGTCTGGAAACTTGTTGAGTCACAGCAAGGGTGTGAAGGGCCCTTTTGAGGTTCAAGAGGGAAGGGGTGATTTCCCACAAGACGCCAGAGCGGACAAGGGCCTCATCTCGCTTCGAGTCGAGAATCTCCTGGTTTTTCTCGATATGCAGCAGATTCCTCTCTATTTAAGACAGGGAACACAGGGACCCTCCCCTTTGGCCTCAGGAAAGGCCAGGCTCCATGCAAGTTCTGAGGGGCTTTTCGGGATCCCTCCCAGGTCTGTGCTGTGTCCTACATCCTCGTCTGGAACTGAAGCTGGAACCAGAGGTTTCCTCTNATTTCTCTCTATTTGAGACAGGGACCACAGGGACCCTCCCCTTTGGATTCAGGAAAGGCCAGGCTCCATGCAAGTTCTGAGAGGCTTTTCGGGATCCCTCCCCAGTCTGTGCTGTGTCCTACATCCTCATCTGGAACTGAGGCTGGAACCAGAGGTTTCCTCTCCAGTGTTACCATGGGTCTTGGGGTTCCTCTGGAGTCTCCACAGGGGAGTCCTGCCTCGTCTCGAGTGGAGACATGCAGGTCCGCTTTCCTTCCGAACTGTAGCAGCAGTGTCAGGCTTTCTATTGAGTTGACACAGGGATTTATGGTTTTCGCTCGAGGTGCCACAGGGCTGTCACACGTGCCACGGTGGTGTGAGCCAATACTCGGGGTGACAGTCGAAGCAGTGCAGGGAAATTAGGTTCATCTGGAGGGGACTGAGACATTTTGGGGTATTTTTGAATGGTAGCAGGACCCCTTGATTTCCTCTCAACTCTCCTGTGGAGACCGCCTCTTCTTGGGATGAGACAGAAACTCAGAGAATACTTTCCTGACAGAGAAGGGAAAGGGACCCTCATCTGGAGCAGAGCAGGGAAAAACGGGGCTCCTCTTGAGTTGTGGCAGGACCCTCGGTGTTCCTCTCGAATGGATATGGGTATGTCGGGAAACTTCTGAGGTTGGAGCAAGGGTGTGAAGGACCCTTTCAAGGTTGAACAGGGAAGGAGTGATTTACCCGAGATGCTGCAGCAGACAAACACCTCATCTCGCCTGGAGGGGAGAATCTCTGTTTTTCTTGAGTTGCATCAGGTTCCTCTCGCATTACGATGCGGACCTCAGGGACCCGTCCCTGTGGCCTCAGGAAAGTGCAGTATCCATGTGAGTTGTGAGGGGCTTCTCGGGATTCCTCCCCAGTCGGCACCGGGTCCTAAGTTCTCATCTGGAGGTGAGGCTGGAACCTGAGGTTTCCTCTTCAGGGCTGACATGGATCTTGGTGTAACTCTAGAGTCTCCACAGGGGAGTCAGGACTTGTCTCGAGTGGAGATGTGCACATTTGCTTTCCTTCCGAGTTGTAGCAGCAGTGTCAGGATTCCTGTCAAGTTGACACACGGATATGTGGCTTTCCTTCGAGGTGCCACAGGGCTGTCACACGTGCCACCGTGGTATGAGCC
>SJYA01003980.1:47908-72753 GCA_006410615.1 Neotragus moschatus | reverse complement strand
CACAGTTCAAAAGCATCAATTCTTAAGTGCTCAGCTTTCTTTATAGTCCAACTCTCACATGCATACATGACCACTGGAAAAACCATAGCTTTGACTAGACGGACCTTTGTTGGCAAAATGATGTCTCTGCTTTTTAATATGCTATCTAGTTTAGTCATGGCTTTCCTTCCAAGGAGTATGTGACTTTTAATTTCATGGCTGCAGTCACCATCTGCTGTGATTTTAGAGCCCAAGAAAATAGTCTCTCACTGTTTCCATTGTTTCCCCATCTATTTGCCATGAAGTGATGGGACTGGATGCCATGATCTTAGTTATTTGAATGTTGAATTTTAAGCCAACTTTTTCACTCTCCTCTTTCACTTTCATCAAGACGCTCTTTAGTTCCTCTTCACTTTCTTCCATAAAGGTGGTGTCATCTGCATATCTGAGATTATTGATATTTCTCCCTGCAGTCTTGATTCCAGCTTGTACTTCCTCCAGCCCAGCGTTTCTCATGATGTACTCTACATATAAGTTAAATAAGCAGGGTGACGACATACAGCCTTGACACACTCCTTTCCCAATTTGGAACGGTCTGTTGTTCCGTGTCCAGTTCTAACTGTTGCTTCTTGACCTTCATACAGACCTTATCTCCTTACAGTCTTGGATCTGTTCAAGATCAACAGGTAGGTGGGTTCAAAGGGTAAGCAGGACTCATCGTGAAAGACGTAAACTTGGACTTCGTCTTCCATGTGTGTACCCCATCTTTCCAGCTGCAGCTCCTGGAGTTGTATGCAGTCCTGGTTACCTGCCCCAATGCCCCATTCCAGCTCCTGAACGTTCGGAGGCTCCTAGCTTTTCGCCCTGGGGTTCCCAGGGCCTGCGTTAGCACAGGGTTTTGATGTCTTTTGGCGTACCTTCCTGAGGACTGTAACTCCCAGCTGTAAGCAATCCCTTTTCCAGATGCAGGATCAGGCTCCAAGGATAGGTTCCGTCTTCTGCACAATGCTTACCTGAGGTTGACCTGCCATACCTGCCTCATGTTATGCTCCAGGCTTCAGCCTGTCTTTGTGGATAAACACTGGGTCAACGGGATCTGAAAACCAACAAGCACTTTATTTTGGCCTCAACACCCTTTTAAACTGAGCTTAGAAACAACTTCAGAATCCATTTTAGCAAGAACTCCAGAGGACCCTCCAACCAGCCCTGGCTGGCATGTGAGATGAAACTTTGTTTTGAGGCCCGAGGTCTGTCGTTAGAATTTCCTGTGCACATCTGTTGCGCTTTCCAGAACAGCAGACAGTGATTTCAATCCTTTCACCTAACCAGTAGCTCCACATACAGTCCTCTCCCCAAACAAGGGCTCAGCCACTGCTGGAATGTCTGCATATCAAGTGTTAAAATGGTGATAACTAACGTTTACATAGCACTTAGTTACCAAGTACATGTGGTACCACATATAATTAATTCACACAACAACCCAGGGAAATGGGTGTGATTGTGCTCCGCAGTTCAGACCAGACAGTGAGCTTCTGAAGAATGAGACAGTTTCTTATTGGCTCCTGTGGGGCTCCGCTCAGAGTTTGTGGTCGATTCTGCAGAACGGAAGTGTGAGTTCTGAGGATGACTCACACAAGGACTGTGAGGTTCTGTAACTTGTACCAACCGAGTCACCCACTGGCCAGCTGGGGCTGTCTTAGAAGGGCTCTCAGGCTCTCGAGTACTGAATTCCTGGCTTTCTCCATGTTTGAATTCCGGTGTCACTGACTCCTCTTCCTTCCTGGTAATGAGGCGAAACCTGGTGGGTTAATTAATCCTTCTTGATGCTGGGCAGGAGTAATAGGATCAAGAAGAAAGCCTTCCTCCTGCTGAACTCCCAGGGGTGCCTTGGCAGGAGAGCGTGAGGAGATGGAACGCAGCCTTCAGTCTGTTAATTGTTCAAGAGCAAATCATCTGTCAGAAGGAAATTGAAAAGAAAGACGCCACTGAATTCAGAGTCAGAAAGATAAATAACATTCGGCACTACACCCTGGAGAAAAAAATAGCTGCTGACATTCCGCTTCGCAGGGAAAACAAAAATGCTCAATGTTTCTGCAAACCTGTGGACTACAAGTGTGATGCAGTAGAAATACCGCAACCAGAGCACACCAGCCATCTCTCTCTTCAACGCAGAAGCCATCGACCTCTGCTCCACACTCAGCACACCTGCCCTGGGGAGGCAGAGGCAGGCACCAAGGAAAAAGCGATCCTGTAAATAGGAAAATGTATTTCCTAATAGGAAATCTTTTTGGAGGAGAGAGATAGAGGGATATATTGTAATCGCCCCACACCAGTCTCCCTGTACTTCCAACGCCACTCTAAGTGGTTCCCCAGAACCTTAAAAGATAAAACCAGACTCCGTGATCTGGTTCCTCTCCGTCACACATCTCCAGGTTCAGCAGCATCCAGATGCTCCTGGTACCGCCCTCAGGACACTGAACCACTCTGAGCCTCTCTTTCTTCTTTCCTCTCCATCAGGAGTGCCTTTTCCTCCAACTGGCTAAATCCTCCTCCGTCCTTAAGGATCATCTCACCTAGTGTTACCCCATCCCTACCTCCAGCCTATGCCACAGAGCCTCGGGGACTCCCTACCATCATACCCAGAGCAACAGCTCAGTGCTGTGGTCAAGCAAACAACACCTGAGTCACATCACCCAGGTATCAGTCTAATCCCTGCCAGGGATTGTCTCTGTGATCTTGGGTGAGTTTCTTGACCATGAGTGCCCCTGTTCCTCACATAAAGTGAAGCGGATATAATAACAGTCAGTACATCACAGAGTTGTATGAGGATTAAATTACTTAATACGTGTAAATTACTTACAACAGTGCTTGTTATGAGCTATTATGGCCATTAATTATATTTCCCTGCAATCGTGTCAGGTCCATCTTCCTCTCTAAACTGTAAGTTCATTGAGAGACAAGTCCATATCATGTCCATTCTTTTATGCCTAGCACTTAGCATACCGTCCCAATCACCCGCTTCCCTCTTCCCTGTAAAACAATTAAGCGTCCCTCCCCATTGCTGTGACTTGCAGCATTCTCCGAAGAGAAAAGTAGTTTCCATGCCCATTGATAGCACCCAGGATCATGTTTGGGGTTTCCCAGGTGGTCGGTGGGAAAGAACCCGCCTGTCGATGTAGGAGACGCAGGTTCGATCCCTCGGTTGGGAAGATCTCCTGGAGGAGGAAATGCCAACCCACTCCAGTATTCTTGCCTGGAAAACCCCATGGACAGAGGAGCCTGGCGGGCTACAGTCCATGGGGTCGCAGAGAGTCAGACACGACTAAGTGACTGAACAACAACATGATCGTGTGGCTTGTTTTTTGGCCAATGAGATGTGAAGGGGTAGTGATGGTCAACAGTTCCGAAAAGCAACTTCAAAAGGCATTGCAGGCTCTGACGGCTCCCATCCCTACTCTGCTATAAGAATGGCAAGTCCCAGACAGAGGCTGCTCCTTCATCCTGGATCCCAGAAGCCAGAACAGAACTACAACCACAGCTGACCTGCAACCAGTATAGAATATGAAGAAGAAATAGCTATTCGGTTGTGTGCCGCTGAGGTTTCGGGTGTGTCTCTTATCACATCATAACCTAGTGAAAGCTGATCAAAACAGACCCAACAGAGGCTTGCTGAATAAATGCAAGCACCAATAAAAGAAGGGATAAGTGAGTGAGTTATCATTTGCACAATTTCTAGCTAAGATGGTGGTTATAAATGGGCGTCACCAAATCAGGTAATTTAAGCAAGTGCTTTTTAAATAGTAAATGTGGTTTTTTTTTTATTTTATTTTGAATATAATTCTTTGTAAATAAAAAAGTGAGATTCTGTAGTCATTCAGACACATTCAGAATATCTCTCTCCAGGCTCAGATAAAAGTAAAAGTAGCAAGAGTAATATTTCTTTGGCAGCTAATATGTTTTAAGCACTTGCCATCTACTGATCAAGGAGAACCTTTCAACAGTCCTAGGAACAAGCTATATTCCCAGACGTGCAAACCGAAGGCTCAGAAACTGTGAAGGTCACCAGAGATAACGAGGGACAATGCAGATGTGGACCTGCATCTGTTGGAGTGGAAACCCCTTCTCTCTCCATGAAAGCATGCTGCAACCATGAAGGCATTTGAAGACCACCCAGGTGATCTGGCTATCCAATAAGACTCCCCCTATAACCTAATGTTCTTCCTTTTTCTCTGGCACAGGACCCAAAAGTTGAACAGAGATCCAAGTGAAACCATTTGAAAATGCAATCACCCTGCTGGGATTAAGCAAACAATCAGCCATTTACTCTCAGTAAATGAATTTGCTTAATCAGATTGTTTTCTGATCACAAAATTAAAATCTGTCCAAGAAAAGAGAAAATGCCAGTTTGGGGACGGGGGAAGGGGGAAGGGAAAGAGCAATTCGAAGGGGGAAAGTGGAAAGAGTAATTTCCATCAAGGGCTCCAAATTTCAATGCCTACAGGACCAAGCATGGTAAGATAACAAATGGAGGAGGCTGGGTGGGCTCTTGGCTCGTGTGCATGGTCTAAAAGGGACAGCACTGCTCTCTTCCAGTCAATTGCTATCATGGAGGAATGCCAGGCTTCTAAGAGCTAGAAATTTGGATTTATGTGACGTCTCCAAATGTTTAAATGTTGGCATCAAATTCAGGTTGCTTTTTCAATACTGTATATTCTACCCGTCCCCCTGCCCAAGTTGTCACGAGAGTTCTGACCTATGTGTCATCCTTTTGTGACGCAGAGGACACTGCCGAGAATTATAGCCTTAGAGGACCCAAGCTTGGAAGGAAGTGAAGGAAAAAAGGAAGTCAGACTCTCAGGCTTGTGCTTTGGAGGGAGAGAGGAAGAGCAGAGGGTGGGCAAAGCAGGAGCCGAAGGTCACAGAAGACAAACTTCTTTTCAGACAGTTNCGCAGAGGACACTGCCGAGAATTATAGCCTTAGAGGACCCAAGCTTGGAAGGAAGTGAAGGAAAAAAGGAAGTCAGACTCTCAGGCTTGTGCTTTGGAGGGAGAGAGGAAGAGCAGAGGGTGGGCAAAGCAGGAGCCGAAGGTCACAGAAGACAAACTTCTTTTCAGACAGTTGTCTTGGGCTGACCTGGTCCTTTGCATTTCAAGGCTGCCTTGAGTAAAAACAAACTCTGACAAGCAAAAGCCATTTGTTCCCGAATAAACTTCATTACTCTGCTAAATATCTTTACTGGATTTCGTTTGAACCCAGTCATTCTCAATTCAATGCTGCACTCAGCCAACTTAACCTTTTAAATAGAGTTTTATTGATGGTGTGTTATGCAGGCATTAACATTTCTCCAAAAAAAAATTATTTTTTTAATAGAAGGAATTGAATTGCTTTGCTTAGCGATCATAATTATCTTGAATAATTAGCTCCAGTCAGCTCTCCAACAAGAGCTCCCTGGAGAAATCAATGTTTGGGGAAAGGGAAAGAAAGGGGGAAGCCAAGCTCGGGACAAAAGCAAGCATTTGGCTAGTTAGTTGGAAACATCTAATTAACCCCAAGAGTGAGGCTGACAATCAAAGCCACTTGCTTAGTGCTTAATTATTAAAGGCAAATAAAGAAAGGAAACACTCAGGGAGCTAGTCTGTTGGGCACTGGCAAGTAGGAGCCACTTTGAGCCAAAGTACTCAGCAATCCCAAATATACAGGCAGCTGTGTGCATTTCCGTGCTTTCGCTCCTGCAGATCTCTGTTTGGGACACTCCCCCATCCCGTCTCAGCTCAAAACTCCTGTAAGTCTTTGTGAAGTCTTCTCTGACCACCTCCGCCCCCAACCAGAGAAAAGCGTTCCCTCCTGTGTGTTTCCATAGGCTTCTGTACATAAAAATGATTCTATTGGGTACTCATTAGGTACTTGTCTGCCTCCCTAAATCATAAGCGTTGCAAAGCTTGAGCAAATGCTTATTTACCTGTATATCCTCAGTGTCTGGTATATTTGGCACAGAGTAAGTGCTTCATAAATGGAGGTCAAGCAAACCTGTAGATCACCAGCTCTTTGTATAAAGTCTGGTGTATGTGTGCTCAATCGTGTCTGTGATTCTATGAACTATAGCCCACCAGGTTCCTCTGTCCATGGGATTTTTCTGGCAAGAATACTGGAGTGGGATGCCATTTCCTCCTCCAGGGGACCTTCCCAACTCAGAGATGGAACCCGAGTCGCTTGCCCCTCCTGCACTGGCAGGCAGATTCTTCACCTGCACCACCAGTCTAGTACATCATAGAAGCTGAATGAATCCTTGCTTCTTTCTTTTTCCTTCTTTCTCCCCTTTTCCTTTTTCCTTCCTTCAGCTCTCCCTTTCTATTTTTATTTCACTTTAAATTCTACAATTAATGGTATTGATTTCAGAGCTGCTGGGCCAAGCAACGGTGTTCCTTTATGTGAGTTTGTCATTTGGACTTAGTATCGACTTTCAATAAGCCGATGCAGGGGCTTCCCAGGTGGCTCAGTGGTAAAGGATCGCCCTACCAAGGCAGGAGACATGGATTCAATCCCTAGGTTGGTAAGATTCCCCCAGAGAAGGAAACGACGACCCACTCCAGTACTCCTGCCTGGGAAATCCCACGGATAGAAGGCTGCAAAAGAGTCAGACATTACTTAGCAGCTAAAAGCAAGCCAACGCGTATCACCGCACTGACTGAGAAATCCCAGGGCAAGGGCCGCGTGGGGACCCGGCCATGCAGGACGCGGTTGGGAGGGAAACTCCTTGATTTGAGGTCACTACTCTTAGGCTTGCTGTGCTTGAGACTTCAGGACCTAAAAGAAGACTTGATGGAATCCTAGAGGAGGAGGGAAGGGAAAACGAGGAGAGGAAAACCCAATGACACACAAGATGTTTGTTGATGTGACTTGGTGTGATTTGTCAAAGCCAGCTGCATATCTGCCTTGCAGACTGTGGACATCCTGGGGCTATTTGTAGAGTTGATTTAGATATTTGCCCCTAAACCTAAAGCTGAGTCTTGAGGGCTGCATAAGAATTAACTGAGAGAAGAAAGTAGAAAATTCCATCTTCCGAATGGGCGGAACAGCATAAACGAAGGCACAGGTGTGGGATATCACGGTGAGAATCCAGGCCAAGCAATTTGATTTTCGTTACCGTCGTGCCACTCTGCTTAAACATGCAAACAGGCCGTAGGGAAGATGTAAGACTACGGGTCAGGAAGAGACATAGATCAGTCAGTCAGTTCAGTCGCTCAGTCGTGTCCAACTCTTTGCGACCCCATGCATTGCAGCACGCCAGGCCTCCCTGTCCATCACCAACTCCCGGAGTTTATAAAGAAAGAGAAGTGAAGTCGCTCAATCGAGTCCGACTCTTTGCGACCCCGTGGACTATAGCCCACCAGGCTGCTCCATGCATGGGATTCTCCAGGCAAGAATACTGAAGTCGGTTGCCATTTCCTTCTCCAGGGCATCTTCCTGACCCAGGGATCAAAGCCAGGTCTCCTGCATTGCAGGCAGACGCTTTAAGCTCTGAGCTACCAGGGAAGCCCATATAGTCACTGCTAATTTCTGGTCTTGGATGTGGCCAAGAAGTGATGGTTTCCAAACTTGATCTCCTCCTTAATTTCAGTTTCAAACTACAACCCCCGCTGGACATTTGTCTTCACTTGGGTGTCCAGGAAGCACCCCAAATTCAACATGCGGAGCAATCAATACTTTGTACTTTTCCATAAACTTCTTGCACTTAATACTCACTGGTGTTAGTTGCACCATCACTTCCCTGTTTATCTGTCGAAATCTTGGATACCATCCTTGATCCTCTTTCCCTCCTTCCTGCACTCAACCAGCAAGTCCTGGAAACCTGGCATCCTGATGCTTCCTGAATCTCTGCCTTCTTCTCTGTTCCTACCATCTTTCCCTCTGAATAATAGCCACCCAAGAGGTCCCCTTGCTCCCAGTCCCTTTTACTTCAGTTCCAAGCTTTCTATCTATTGCTCCTCTGGAGGTCTTGATTGGATCTCTAGAATGTACAGGAAAAGGTCCAAGCTCCCAGGCATGCTTACACACCACATCTGAGACCTGACCTGCCTACCTTTCTCGCTTGGTATCCGCCCACTTCTGTATCATGCTTTCCACTCTGGGGACTCTCCCAGGCGCTCCACGCTCTTTCTCACCTCTGTGGCTTTACTCCTGCTCTCCGCTCATCCCTAACATGCTTGCCACCTTTCCTCTTCCGGCTCTTATTCGCCTTTCAGCATTAAGTTCTGTCATCTCGCCCAGAAAATCTTCCTTCAAAGCCTAGGCTCCCCAGGCCCCCTCCTGGGTGCTCCTCTAGCCCCCCAGGCAGGGCTCTGCCCTTCCACTCTCATTGTTAGGCCCACATTATCAGATTACAGGGAATTTGTCCCTCTAGGCTCTGGTTTCCTNCGCTCATCCCTAACATGCTTGCCACCTTTCCTCTTCCGGCTCTTATTCGCCTTTCAGCATTAAGTTCTGTCGTCTCGCCCAGAAAATCTTCCTTCAAAGCCTAGGCTCCCCAGGCCCCCTCCTGGGTGCTCCTCTAGCTTCCCAGGCAGGCCTCTGCCCTTCCACTCTCGTTGTTAGGCCCACATTATCAGATTACAGGGAATTTGTCCCTCTAGGCTCTGGTTTCCTCAAGGGCAGCCGCCACCACCTCCTGTTCATCTTAGTAAGTCCAGATCTCAGTGTGGCGTTTGGCACTCAGCAGCCACGCACGTTTGCTGAACTGCAACTCCAGGCTCTGCCCCCTAAGATGGCTCTTTTGGCAAACAGAGGAGCTCAGCCTGAGCCAGAGTGTGCCTGCTTCCCTACACAGCAGAGGAAGGTCAGAACAGCCGAGAGCTCCTGAGAGCTCTGAGACATGGCTGCTGTTGTTTAGGTAAATCTGAAAAGCGGGAAGAGCACATACTATGGCCTCCAAATATGGAATCCAAATACATTCAGTTGAAATCTTAGCTACCACAACCTTGGGAGAGAAGTTTAATCTCTTTCTGTCTCAAGTGACTTGTCTATAAAATTATGAATAATGATTAGCTTAAATGGAAAAAACACTTTGTAAAACCCCAGGTGAATAGCTGGTACAAAGTTAAGTGCCCAAAGTGTTAGTTTCAAGTACCTTGGAATAGACTGATGCTGGTTATCTGAAACACAAGATCGTTTGGTGTTTTGCATAACTTAAAAATGTATCATCTATCATGTCTAACTGTAATTATTAGCACTAGTTGACTTTCACCTCTTAAGTGTCTATTATATGGCAGGGACTATGCAAGATCCTTATGATACGGTTTCTCAGTTAGTTCTCATGACGGTGTCAGTGGTGATGATGACGAAAATCATAACGTCTTACAGAGTTCTTACTATGTGTTAAGCCTTGTTCTGAGTCCTCTCTAAGTATTTAGTCTTCACAGTAACCTTTTGCGATAGGAAGAATATCCCCATTTTACAGATGAGGAAACTGAATCTGAGAGTTGTTAAGCAATGTGACCAGGCTACATATTGTGAAGTAATGCTGGGATTAGAATTCAAGTCTTCCTGACGCTTAACTTCTTAAAAGTGAAGGTGATCATTTTATGTTATTTTTAACACCCTTCCTAGTAATGCCTCCTCCCTTTTTGGTCACTTTATATTGCTCAGCAAATACTGTAATAGGTGAAAGAAACTCGATGATTTTCAGCCTGAAACTATTCAATGAGATCAGAGGAGCCAGTGATGGTGATCTTTGAGAGAGAATGTTTTGTAGACTGTCTCCACAAAGATCGCCTGCTCGTGTTATGATAGACCATTTCTTTGGAAATCGTGGCAACATGGAATAGTCAATAAGTGACTTATACTTACCATACTATCTTGTACTTGAATGTGCATAGATTGGATTTTGAGTTATAGATTCGCTTTAATGAGAGCTGACTCTTTGATCGAGAGAAACTTAAAGAACCAGAGTTAATTGCTCATTCACTCAATTCGCTGGGTCCCTGATAAATCCTCAGGATTCAGAGATGATTAAATCATGGTTTCTGTTTCCAGTGTACCCACCGTCTTCTGGGAAAGACTCCCCAGAAAATGTATGCCACACAGGAAGACAAGTAGAAGTTCCCATTTAAAGATCCAAAGTGGAATTCCAGCATTCTGAAATAGTTCTCTGTGCAGTGTCTAGAACTCCCTCCTTCATTCAGTCCTCAAAAGTGAATTGGCCTACAACTATGGAAAATAGTATGGAGTTTCCTCAGAAAACTAAAATGTAATTGCCATGTGATCCAACAGTCCCATTACTGGGGATAGATCCAAACAAAATTATACTTTAAAAAAATACATGGACCCCAGTGTTCATAGTAAAGCCATTCACAAATAGCCAAGACATGGAAACGATCTAAATGTCTAGGAACAGATGAATGGATAAGAAGTTATGGTGCGTATACACAATGGATTATTGCTCGGTCTTAAAAAAATAATGAAATAATCCCATTTGTAGCAACATGAACGGACCCAGAGATTATCATACTGCCTGAAAGAAGTATGATCAGAAAGAGAAAATGCCATATGATATCACTTATATGTGGAATCTAAAATATGACAGAAATAAAATAGGAGCAGACTCACAGACATAGAGAAGAGGCTCGTGGCTGCTAAGCAGGAAAGGGGTTGGGGAGAAATGGATTGGGACCGTGGGATTAGCAGGTGAAAACGATAATATAGAGAATGGGTGAACAGTAAGGTCCTACGTACAGAAGCCCACAAATACTGGAGTGGGTAGCCTATCCCTTCTCCAGCGGATCTTCCTGACCCAGGAATCTAGCTGGGGTCTCCTACATTGCAGGCAGATTCGTTACCAACTGAACTATCCAGGAAGCCCCACATACAGAACAAGGAACTGTGTTCAAAATCCGGGAAGGAACCAAGGGAAAAGAATATGCATACATACGTATATTTACACGCAGATAACTGAATCACTTTGCTGCACAGGATAAGCGCCTCCCAATCAAGAGCTGTGCCATCCTCCTCCCCAGTTCCAGCTCTCTGCTCCATCTTTCCCCCACAAGCTCCCAAGCACAGCACTGATGCTCAGGGTGGAGGAGAAGGCCCTGAGCAAACACTGACTCTTGAAAAGTTAATACTTTACAAATTAACTGCTGCTGATTAAAAAAAAAAAATCAAGGCCTGTGCTGCAGGGATTTAGCCTTGATATGCATGCAACCAGCTTTCTCCAGTGGTGAATAAAGCAGCAGGGCCAGCCAGGTGGTTCCTTTAATAAAAGGCTTAGAGAGGGAAGTAAGACTCCTATCCTCTCCTCTCGTAACCACAGAAGTTCTGGGGAGCATGAGTGGTTGCTCAGACTACAAATATTTCCTGCATCAACAGAAGTCCTTTGAGATACACGTGCAGTAGTCTTTCATGGTGCCATCTTGATAGGGTCCGCTCTTCATTCCAGGAAGGGCACCCAGGATTTTTATTTTCAACAGTGTATGCCTGTTCTTCTATGCCGCTGGCCTTTGCAAATAACTTCTCCACTGAGAGACATTGACCCTCCCTGGAGAGGCAGACAACTCTAATGCCTAGTAGAGAGACGGACACAAAGTCCCCTTTCTTAAGCTGTCTGAGAAAACATGAGGCTTCAGTGGGCATACAGAGGAGCGAGCAAAGAGAAAGCAGAGAAAGAGAAAGCAGTTACAATGGAGCAGTCCATGCCTTTGCAAGCTGAAAAGGGGAGCTCAAAGGAGCGTACAGAATCAGATTATTTTGCCCAGAAAAGAGGTGGCTAGGAAGAGAGAAGGAGATGGCTCTATTCAGCCTACGGATTATCATACAAAGAAATCTATAGAGGAAGTTGAAGAGGATGAAATCAGCTTATGCTGCAGAAAATAAGCTTCTGGATGAAACTGTTGTTGTGATGCAGAAGAGGAATTTTTCTTCCCTGCTCTAGCAGGCTGTCTGGGATGGCACATAGAGAAGATAGGTTAACAAAAGAGTGCACTTGATAATTTTTGTAATGTTCTCGGGTGGAGAACAAGAAAAACATCTCACATAATAGCCTGTAAAAGCTATGCTAAGAAGAAGCCCATTTGACATAAGAAGGTTCAGATTGGCTGTTGACTGTGATCTCCTCACCCCACTGCCCTGGCCAAAGCAGAATCCAGGGAAGCAGACAGATAATCACACTCATCACACTCACACACACACAGCACACACACACACTCAGCCACATTCCCACATCTGCTCACACACGCACATTCACACAGTCATACATAACCACAGTTACACCTGCTTATACTTGCACTCACAAGTGTTCAGAGGTGCACACACACACATACACAGTCAGACACAAGCCCATCTGGACAAGAAGTGTTCTGAGGAATGCCTTTCTGAGGGGTTGGCCTGAAAAACCTCAGCCTGGAGGGTGGAAGGACAGGGTGGTCTTGGGCAGAGCAGACTCTCATTGTCGTCAAAGGGCACCAAGGGGCCTGGGAACTCCTTCCACCGCCCAAAGGAGGTCTTAGCAACCATGATTCTGGGGATAGTTCCTCTGGCCAGAGCTAATGAGTTTGAGGACTGAACTCCTGACACTCAGCTAAGTTAATCATATCACATCTCTTGGAAGTTGAAGTCTGGACCAGAAAGACAAAGAAGCGTTGGCACTGAATCATACTGTCAGCGGGCCTCTCAAGAGAAGGACCACATGCTCCACTCCTGAGGGCCCTGGGTATCTCTGCATCTACCCTGCCTGAGACATACTTGCTGAGTCCTTCCTTAGATTCTGTGAGATACCACGGCTGACTCCCTGTGAACATCTAAAGCTAGATTAGCTCTGATTTATTTTACTTGCAAACACAAAACACGCACACCATCCATTCTAATCCTATTCAAACACCTACTCCTGCCTACGCCTCCAGTTAGAAGCCATCTTTTCATCCTCAGCACACCCACAGGAGGTTTATGTCTCTATTTTCTTCTTTGTACCATCTCTTTCTCTCTTACATTCAGTTCTAGACCGTAAGTTCCTTGAAGGTGGAAGGCATTTCATATTCATCCTTTCAGGCCACCCCCCCCCACCCTGCACACAACAGCTCTGGATAAGCGCTTGTTGGACAAGTAAGTGAACACATGATTGAACAAGTGAATAAACAAATAAACAAGCTCAAGGGCCCTTAGCCCGGATGCTAAGTATTTCTTCTATTTTTCCCCAGGAATTCATGAGATCGTGATCCTCGAATCTAAACATCTTCGTAGGTGAATCAGCTCATCTTCTTCCATTTTACAAATTTGTTGATGCGCAGCCATGTGCCAGACACAGCAGATACAAAGATGAACAAGATATGGATTCTGTACCTGAGACCCTGTGATTTCACTGGACTGAGGAAACGAAGCAAAGGAACACAGCTCCCCACCCTGGGACACAGCGCTGCACGCCCCATTCCCAGGAGGTGTAGAAGTGGGAAGTCACATACTGCCCATCCACCCAATCTTCCAACAAGCCCATATTAAAGCCATTTTTCAAGCCTGAGTAAGATGTTTATGACCTGATAGGCGATAGCTGGCAAACTCATTCTGTCATAAATATCCCAGCGATAATATGCTTCAGTATAAGTGAGGCATCTGCCTTTGCGGGCGTCCTCAGAGTGACTGATGCTTCTCCAATGTGGGCTTCTTAAAGATAAACAAATCATGGGCTGTAATTATCAGACGGCTTGGTTTTCTTTTTTATGAGCTTCTCTTCACCCTAATCACATTCAAAATGGGGAGATGGAAGCTACAGCTGGGACCTCAAGAAGGAAGGAAAAGAATCTGCTCCCTCAGCAGCGAAGCGGCTGCCAGATAGCCATCTAAAGAAGGGGCTGGCATCTCTATGGCTCTGGGGAGGGAGGAGAGACTCAGCAACAGGAAGGCGCGCAGAGAGTAGAGAAGTCGAAGTTGCCTAAGAAATGAAGAGACTATATATCTCTCAGTCTCTCTCTCTCTCACACACACACAATGCAGATAAATTCATCTCCAAACTGCCTCCACTGAAGACTTGCACATTCTCTAGCCGACCGTGACTCTTGAATATAGCCCTCCTTTCTGGAAGCAGCCTTTCTTGCATCCCCTCCAAAGCTTTGCAACTTCAGTATTACACACACACCCCATCCTTCGCCTCCCTATAGACTCTCATCTGCTCTCATCAATTCCACCAAAATGTTTCTTTTTTGATTTCTGAAAAAAAAATCTTATGAAAGGGACCAGAATTCTATTAGATTACTCTCTTTTCCTGAGAAACCAGAGAAATACTTCAAGGTGGAAAGGAAATATGTCATTAAAAAGTAATCAACACATCAGAGGGTCACAGTGTAGTGTGAGAACAACCTTTGAATTAGACGTCAGAATATCTGGGTTTAATTAAGACCATTTCTTAGCACGTGACATTCCTTCACTACTCTTCACGTCTGTTTTTTCCTCATTTAAAAATGCGAATCACCCATCTGCAAGTTACTCTGAAGGTTTGATATAATAGTATTTTGTAAAGTCCCTATCACCTTCCGAATAGTCAATAAATATTTATTTCATCCCAGCATCCTAAGTCTGGACAATAAAGAGCTATAAAACATCCACAGCATCCTACACTGTACTATTGAAGGCTCTTTCCTGTTAAGAACGTTCTCCAGAGGCAGGCGAGACCAAAATGGTTTTCTTAATTTATTGATGAAGACACTGGAGCACAGAGCGGTTAAGATACTTGCCCCAAGGCCACGTGGAGATTTAAAACCCAGATTCTTGAATCTTGCTGTCTTTTTGAAGAAATCATACTCAGTTGGGAAGATCAGGTCAAAGGAGGTTCCCTTCATGAAATATTTACAAACCCTGACACTTCTGAGCAGAGAAGCAGCCCACAGAGCTGTTGAGCTGTGAGTCCAGCAGAGGTGAGCTTTGCCCTCAAAGAGAAAGAGCCAGCTGATGCCAGGAATGCAGTGGATGAGGTTAATAGCTTGGGTCTGAAAAAACTGAGGCTGTGAATGGGGAAAGAAGGATTCCAGAACCTAGTGATAAATGTATTAGTTTCCTAGGTCCACAAACAGAATGGCTTCAAACAACGTATTCTCCCACAGTTCTGGAGGCTAGAGATACAAAGTCAGGGTGAAGGCAGGGCCTTGCTTCTTGAAGGTGAGGGAAGAGCCCCGCCTTGCCTCTCCCTGGCTTCTAGCTATGGCCAGCTGTCCCTGGCGTTCCTTGACTTGGAGCTGCCTCATCTCCTAAGTGTGCCTCCATCACACAGGTTCTCCCTGGGCTCATCTGTTTCAGAGCCTCTCCTCTCCTTACCAAGACAGCATCATATGGGATCAAGGTCCACCCTTCTCCTGTATGGTCTCATCGTAACTTAGCTAACTTCACTTGCTGCTGCTGCTATGTCATTTCAGTCATGTCCGACTCTGTGCGACCCCAAAGACGGCAGCCCACCAGGCTCCCCCATCCCCGGGATTCTCCAGTACTGGAGTGAGGTACCCTTGCCTTCTCCAATGCATGAAAGTGAAAAGGGAAAATGAAGTCGCTCAGTCGTGTCCAACTCTTGGCGACCCCACGGACTGCAGCCTACCAGGCTCCTCCGTTCATGAGATTTTCCAGGCAAGAGTACTGGAGGGGGTGCCGTTGCCTTCACTTAGGACAACCTTCTTTCCGAGTAAGTTCGCCTTGTGAAGTTCTAGGTAGAATGTGAATCTGGGGCAGGACTGCTACTATTGAAGCAAGTTCAATAAGGAAAGAAGAGCGAGGCAGAGGAGAAAGAAGGAGCAACTGGAAGAGAGGAAACAAGAGAGAAGGGAGGGAGGGAGGAGGAGGAGGAGGAGAACAAACAGCAGGAGGAGAAAGGCGGGAAGGAGGGCAAGAGGTGGGGAGCGGATGGAGGAGGCAAAAGCAGGAAATGAAACAGAGAAGCAGGAAGTCAACTCGAGACAGAGATAAGACTCAGAAGGAAGAGAAAGTAGAAAACAGAGGTGCTAGTGAAGGAAAGAAACACACACAACTCCTGCACATAAAGCATGAGAAACAGAGAGGAACGTTTCTGTATTTAAAGAATTACCCCCAAATATGCATCTTCTTTCTGACTAGATCTCTGATGAACAGCCCTAAAGCTGTTAATGGGGCCTGAACTGCCTCCTGGAAAATGATTCAACCATTCACTGGGGTTAATAGTGGACTCCAGTAAGAGAGGTCAGCTATGGGCTCCTGGGAATCCTGGGTCGTTTCCATGTTATTACCCACCTCTATGACTGTGGCTCCAGGGACTCTCAGTTTTAAAGTTGAGAACCTGGGTAATGGTCAAAAATAGCTTTTTTCCAGACAGCCAGTTCCAGGGAGGTCTTATGTTCATTCACTTCCTACTGAGAGGAAAATGAGCCACCCAGGAGACATGATGACATTCTCCCTTAAGGAGCATATGGTCCTGGTCTCTGGCAAGCTGCGAGCAATCCCTCTGTACCTATCATTCATCCAACCAGATGTTATCCACTGTTATCTTTCAGACCCTGTGTCCTGATCTTTTCCAACTTCCTGGAGTTCCCCAAGATCTCCAGAGGGAGACAGTCACTTCAGCATCAGCCAAAACAGACACCAGGCAAGAAGAATCATAACTTAACAGCAGGAAGGCAGTCTTGGAGCTGGTGCAGGAACGCCAGTGTGTACGTTTGTATGCACATGTGTGTGTCTCTGTGTGTCTCTGTGTGTCTGGGGGTGTGTGCGAAGGCAGGCTTTCATGGAGAAGAAAGTGGAGTCAGAGGAAGCCCGTCCATAGAGACCTAGCCGTTTCCAAGCTTTGGGACTCTAGAATCCTCTGTCATCAAACAGTTACTCACAATGAAAAGTCTCATAAAACAAGCAGAGTTTAGGAACTAGTGTCTCCCCTTGCTTGCCTTTTTTTTTTTTTTACCATATCGAAAACTGAGTTTGACTTTCAGAGTAAAAACTCCCCATTCCTTCCCCAACATAAAAATTCTTACCTTAGAAGAGAGAACCACAGGCTTGCATGTATCCCCAAGGAAATTTCTCACAGCAGCTTGACCTGGCTGCTACTTTGAATGGAGAGATACAGGTCAAAAGCAGAAAGGCAGACTCAAGTTAACACAGCGCCATCTTTGGCCACTGAGCCATCCCTTTGGAGTAGCAAAGAGAAAGAGCCATCTCCTTGCTTTTCTGCATTTTGAAGCCTCTAAGCTTCTGGACTTCTCATCTTCTTCCTTTCTACAGCAGCAAATGTCATAAAATACACACACTCATCTCTAAGATTGGAGAAGGAAACAGCAACCTACTCCAACATCCTTGCCTGGAAAATCTCATGGATAGAGGAGCCTGGTAGCTTGCAGTCCATGAGGTCGCAAAGAGTCGGGCATGACTGCGGGACTAACATTTCATCTCAAGAACACTGGAGTGGGTTGCCATTTCCTCTCCAATGCATGAAAGTGAAAAGTGAAAGTGAAATCGCTCAGTCGTGTCTGACTCTAGCGACCCCATGGACTGCAGCCTACCAGGCTTCTCCATCCATGGGATTCTCCAGGCAAGAGTACTGGAGTGGGGTGCCATTCCCTTCTCTGGGAAGAGCCACAGAAAAGGAAGCATAAGTCATTTATCTCACTTGGCCACGCAATGGAGAGGCTATTATTCATTCTTTCATTCTTTTATTTACGCCTTCATTATTTTTCTTCCTCACCACACTTATATTGGACTACGTTAATCACTAGAGGTACTGCTACAAAAAGAAAAGAAAAAAAATCAAATTCAGTCTCCAATTTTGACTCAGGGCAAATCAAAATCTTATTCAGAGTGAAACGAGGAAAAGGAACCTTGGGGGCTGAGGTCTTGGGGTCATGAATTATATTACTGTTATTATATGGTTCTACCTGAAGGCAGGCCTTTGCCATCTCCCCATGGGGCTGGGGTCGCTCTAGGGGAAATCACAGACAACTGTTTGGAGCCTCTTTCAGCCCTGGACCACTCCTCCACCGGCTGTATAGCCACTGCCTGATGACCTACTGGCTTAACTCATTCTCTTGAGCTATGGCACTCCAACCACTTAATGGGAAAAAACCACAGGGCCAAGAAGCTTAGAAGAAGTCTAGAAAAGATTGGAAACTTGGATATTTGAGAAGAGAAGCGGTTCCCACCCGGTGCTAGTGGTAAAGAACCCGCCTGCCAATGCAGGGAACATAAGAGACACAGGTTCGATCCCTGGGTTAGGACGACCCCCTGGAGGAGAACACGGAAACCCACACTAGTATTCCTGCGTAGAGAATGCCCATGGACAGAGGAGTCTGTCTGGCTGCAGTCTATAGGGTCGCATAGAGTCGACACAACTAAAGTGACTTAACACACACGCGCGTGCACATGGTTATTGCTGGTTCTCTGTCACAATAGAGACTGCCCCGGGGTTCCAGACTGAAAGAGAAAAGGCAGAGCCCACGAGCATGAAACAGTAAAATGAGAGGACACGGCTGCTCACAGTCCTGAAAAAAGTCTGGGATGACTCTATGTACCTATAGCTTTCCTGCTGGGAGAACCGTCAACGTAAGAAATACCCCGTAGATTTTAATATCCAGTGTATTTTTGCATTTCACTTGGAGATCTTCGCTTAGCATCTTATCAGCAACACTTTTATTTGACAGCAACAGAAATGAACTCAGCCAACTTGCCATTTGTGCATTATCTCCCAGATCCATCCTCTGCCCTCCCCTTGCTCTGTCCTGTTTGGCAGGAATTGACAAGGCTCCCTCGCAGCTGGCCTCTGGGTAAGTCCTGCCAGTAGTGCCTGGAGGAAAGGAGGAGGGAAAAGTCAGGGTGTTTTTTCCTGTCTTGCTTTGCCTCAGGCCATGTCTCTGATTCTGGCTGTGTCTTCTTAGCTTCGCCTCCCACAAGACAGGCTGATTCAAATTCGCACTGGTTAGCTCAGCCTCTGGGATCTGAAAACACGTGCGCCACTGTGACTCCGGTCCTAGGAGAAGCAGAGTCTTGCTGCAACTGCTAATCCTTGGGTCGCCTCAACACTCCTTGTCTGGTTTTTTGTTTCTCCATTACTCTGTATTCAGTTCCTGATGTTAAATACCCTCAGGTGAAAAGCCTCGAGTGGTGTGCTTTCCCTATCAGAAATGTGATATCTTCTTATTAATGTGAATCAGACTAACTTTTCCAGTGGTCATGTATGGATGTGAGAGTTGGACTGTAAAGAAGGCTGAGCGCCAAAGAATTGATGCTTTTGATCTGTGGTGTTGGAAAAGACCCTAGAAAGTCCCTTGGACTGCAAGGAGATCCAATCAGTCCATTCTGAAGGAGATAGTCCTGGGATTTCTTTGGAGGGAATGATGCTAAAGCTGAAACTCCAGTACTTTGGCCACCTCATGCGAAGAGTTGACTCACTGGAAAAGATTCTGATGCTGGGAGGGATTAGAGGCAGGAGGAGAAGGGGACGACAGAGGATGAGATGGCTGGATGGCATCACTGACTCGATGGGCGTGAGTCTGAGTGAACTCTGGGAGTTGGCCATGGACAGGGAGGCCATTCATGGGGTCACAAAGAGTCGGACACGACAGAGCAACTGAATTGAACTGAACCGAACTGAATAGAAAAGTAATTTATTAGGAGAATGATGGGTCATTTTTAGAACTGCCAGAAAGGAGAGAAGCTACATAATAAGACCCATTCAGTTCAGTTCACCTCTTCGCATGAGGTGACCAAAGTACTGGAGTTTCAGCTTCAGCATCATTCCTTCCAAAGAACACCGGACTGATCTCCTTTAGAATGGACTGGTTGGATCTCCTTGCAGTCCAAGGGACTCTCAAGAGTCTTCTCCAACACCATAGTTCAAAAGCATCACTTCTTCGGCACTCAGCTTTCTTTATAGCCCAGCTCTCACATCCCTACATGACTATTGGAAAAACCAACAAGACCCATAGCCAAATTCAATCCACAGAACCACAGTGAGTGGTCCTGAGTAGCTACTGCTGAACACAGAAACTAAGGGCCACACTCCCAACATCTGTACTGGCACAGGACACCAGCCCTACCCTCTGCTGCCCTTAGAAACTAGCTCCCAAGCAAAGTCCAGGTGGCTTTATGTCACTGATCCCACTTTATGTCATTATCCCACTTCTAACTATAGAAGACTGGAAACTGAGTATCTAAACTTTGTAGCAGAGTCATGATCTGTTTTTTTCAGTAAGAATTCTAGGGTCAAGAATTCTCCAAATGTGAGAAGGGCGATGAGGTGTGGGGCTGGGACAGGAGACTGCTGGGTCCCAGGCTGAGCGGCTGGAGTCCATCCCCGGCGGACAGATGCTCCACAACAGCGGAGCGGAGGAGAAGCAGAGCCTTGCTCAGACGAGAGATTAAAGACAGCACATACTCCCCGTTCTCAAAGTCAAGGACACCTTTCTGACTCTACACACACAGAAAGGTTCCTTGGAAGTCAGAATGGGAGGGGGCGCCACCCCATAGTAGGTGATGTCAGCCTACCCATAAGCCTCTTGGCTAGATTCCATCTTGGCTGAGAGATACTCATGCATGTAGGAAGACCCTGAGATATACCAAATACAGACTCAGAATTAGGTAAAACAAGATAACTGGCCAAAGGAAACCTGGAAGAAATGTTCCATATGAATGACAAACTGACTTGGGATACGGGCAGCTGTGGTTCAGGTGGGAAAGAATCCCCTGCCACGCAGGAGAGGGGGATTCGATCCCTGGGTCGGGAAGATCCCCTGGAGAAGGGAATGGCTACCCACTTCAGTATTCTTGCCTGAAAAATTCCATGGACAGAGGAGCCTGATGGGCTACAGTTCATGGGATCACAAAGAGTTGGACACAACTGAGCAGCTAACACTTTACATTACCAGTAAGCAGCAGCTTGCAAGAGGCAGTGAACAGTAGTTGGAAGAAGATTTTAGTTCCCAGACCAGAGTCCTAACCACTGGATCACAGGGGCAAGTAGTTAGGGCCACAGTTCCCAGTTCTTCCTCACCTTTCTTTCAAGAGGAGGCAGAAGATAAACAGAAAAGAAAAAATTTATTGGAAAAGAAAATGACATGCAGAAAGATACAGAGACGAACTCAGAGCAAGAATATCATCACTGGGAAGTTTAAATCCTGGGGTTTTGTCATCTTTTTGATGAATCATATTGTTTTGATCCCATGGCTAAACAGATGGTTCCCCCCGTAAAGGGTTCTGGGAAGGGAGAGCCAGACTCACTATGGTCTGGCATCTCCTGTCATTTTGACCTCCTGAAGGCTTTTGCACATGTATAGTGCCTTCCTGGAGAAGGAAATGGCAACCCACTCCAGTGTTCTTGCCTGGAGAATCCCAGGGACGGGGGAGCCTGGTGAGCTGCTGTCTATGGGGTCGCACAGAGACTGAAGCAACTTAGCAGCAGCAGCAGCAGCTGCAGTGTCTCCCTTGCCCCAAGGATGGGAAGTATGTGACCTCTTGATGTTTTAGCAAAGTTTAGTTCCACTCTAAATGAAAATACCTAAAGTCCATTATTTACCTTTACTCCTGTTGTTGGTTTTTATATCAAAGTGTAGATCTCAAAATATAGACAGAAGTTTGATTACAGATAAGTAGTCATGGGGTCCGTTTTTCTCTTGCTTCCAAAAATGTAAACAGGTGGCTGATGATAAGTGTTTGGAGGGGTGTTCATCTTCCCGCCCGAGAGGGTGTGAACAGGAGCCTGATTGTAAATGCCTGGCCTGGAGCCCTCCTACCTCCTGTCTCCCAACGATAGGAGAGCACAGCCCCCTCTCAGCCCGCCTGTGTTCATCCCCACTATTCTTTTCCTCCTAATAAACTCGTTGCTTGCTTCACTCCTTTTGTCTCTGTATGGAAATTCATTTCTCCACAGTTGACAGGCCAGGGCCTTGCCACTGGCCCCTAGTCTTCGGTGGCCTAGTGGTTAAGATTGAGGGCTCTCACTGCCTTGGCTCAGAGACCCCAGTCTCTGGCTAGGAACCGAAACCCTGCTTCAAGTTGCTGTAGGCTGAGACCACCTGAAACCAGGACAGCTAAAAAAAAAAAAAAAAAAGGAAAATATTTATCACTGGACTAAGACCAGGATTTGAGCGTTGAGTGGCAATGCTAGGGTTAGCACGTAAGGAGTCTCTCTAGGATGAGCGGGCTGATAGTGCTAGTATAAAATGAAAATACCTCCTGCCGTGGTAACAAGAAACGTCACAGCCATCAGTGACTTCTGACCTCCAAATGTGAATGAGGGCTCCCCAAACTTCGATATGATTGCTCAGAAGCTGGGGGAATACAATAAGCAAGGCGAACAACTGACCTCAGAGAGCTGAGATGCAAATGAAAGGAATGAATTCAGTGAGCCCCTCCCATTCATAGAATGCTAAATTCCTTAACTTGATAACCTGATCTTTGCTGTTCAGACTGCCTGTGCCCCTTGTTGCAAACTTGTATACAGTCTGACTTCCCCTCCTGCCTCCTTGGAGCCATTTTCTTAGAGCCACTGAAATGCTGTCTCCTGGACGCAGAGTCCTAAACATTCCCACCAAATAAAACAATTCTCTACTTTCAGGTTGTGACTATATTTTTTAGCCAATGTCAGAAAGTCTAGAACTCTTTGTAGGAGCCTTTGAGTATCTAGTTCTTTTCTGCCCAAGCGTTGCCAGCCGATCAGGGATGGAATCCTACTTCCAACCCTTACTGCTTGTGTGAGCTTGGTGGGCTTATGTCGCTTATATTTTTAGAGATTGAGATTTCTTGAGTGTTTCTCAAACCTTAGTGCATAAGTACATAAGTATCTGCCATCTTAGTGAGTTCATTAAAAGGGCAGATTCCTTCTTGACACCCCTTAGAGATTCAGTTCATTAGATCTGGAGTGATTCTGTGGTAGAGGGTCCACAGTCTGTTGTCAAATGCAAGTTCCTCATGCTGGATGCACAGTGAGGCCTAAAAAAATGAAATGTCAAGAGTTGGGAGTAGAGAAAGGTTTATTGCAGGATCAAGCAAAGAGAATGGGTGGCTCGTGGCCAAAATAAAACCAAACTCCCCAATGATTTGGGCGGAGACTTTTTACTAGGCAAAACTTGGGGTGAGAGCTGCAAAGTACGTAACTTTATTCTGTTTGGTTTGTGGTGAGTTAACAGGGCAGTTACCTCTAAAATGGGCTCCAAAATTACTGCAGATGGTGACTGCAGCCACGAAATTAAAAGACGCTTGCTCCTTGGAAGAAAAGCTATGACCAACCTAGACAGCATTTTAAAAAACAGAGCCAACAAAGGTCCGTCTAGTCAAAACTATGGTTTTTCCAGCAGTCAATGTACAGCTGTGAAAGTTGGACCATTAAGCTGAGCACCAAAGAGTTGTTGCTTTTGAACTGTGGTGTTGGAGAAGGCTCTTGAGAGTCCCTTGGACTGCAAGGAGGGTCAATCCTTAGGGAAATCAATCCTGAATATTCATTGGAAGGACTGAAGCTGAAACTGAAACTCCAATACTTCGGCCACTTAATGTAAAGAACTGGCCCATTTGAAAAGACCCTGATGCTGGGAAAGATTGAAGGCAGAAGGAGAAGGGGAAGACAGAGGATGAGATGGCTGGATGGCATCACTGACTCGATGGATGTGAGTTTGAACAAGCTCCAGGAGTTGGTGATGGACAAGGAGGCCTGGCGTGCTGCAGTCCATGGGGTCGCAAAGAGTTGGACATGACTGAGCTACTGAACTGAACTGAACAGGGCAGTGCTCCAGGAATCTGTACTCAGCCTGAAGTTGCCCTCTTCCAGCTGGGTGAAAGCTCTAGTTTCTGCAGGAAAAATTCAAAGATACTGTTATGTATTTCCCTTGAGGACGATCACCTTTCTTGAGTGCTCCTCCTCTGATTCTGCCTTCCCTTACTTCCCTGATTAGCAAGTGCTGGAACCTGCCCTGTGGTACTCAGGGAAGGTCTGGGCAGACAAAGCCTTTTCCCTATAAATGAGCAATGGGGACGCATAAAGGATTTGGACCCAGGAGTGCCAGGAGCCAGCGTGGAAATCCCACCCATAAAACGGTCACGTGGCAGAAATCCGATGGGCAAGGCGATTCGGATTTCAAAGATTCCCCCTGAGTTTCCCTGAACATCTACACCCCCAAAAATAAGGAAACCCAAATATGCATGCTGCCAGGAGCCAGTGTGAAGATTTCACCCGTGACATTGTCATGTGGCAGACTCAATGGACAAGGACGATTTTAGTCTCGGAGTTTCTCCCTGGCATTTCCTGAGCGTGTACCTAGAAAATAAGAATTCTGCCTGACATTGTACTTTTTCCTAATTCTTTTGACATTCTCTGGAAAAAGTTAATTCTGGGTTTTAGTCTTCTGCATTTGAAAGGAATATTTCAGCTCAGCCCCCTCTGATAATGCTCTTATTTGCCTAACAGGTTTCCCCTTTTGCAGCGTGAATTGTTTACAGCCCCCTACTGCCAGGGGCAGGAAGCTTAAGTATCTTAAAGTTACAAGAGCCTCTTCTAAGAGTCAAGAATCCTATTGGTGACAGGATTTCACTGTTGACTCAATGATAGCTGCCAGACCTCCTTATTTTTTGTCTTTTGGGCACCCAGGAAGATGTTAATCAATGTAAACGGGATATGGGGAAAGATATATAGTAATTTTGATGTTAGCAATGCTAGACTTTTGCATTAATTACCTTTCCTTTGTTATAAATCACTGTACTCCTCTTGTTACAAATTGCTATGTAAGAATGTAACTTTATTTAGTGCTTTCTGGGAATGGCACCAGACTTTGGGAAGAACAACACTTTTAACACAAATAAGTCTTCTGGTTAACAAACCCTTATCAGAAAAGAGCCATAAAATGTTAATTGGCCCTTTTGGCCTAAAGATGATGTAAATCACCTAAGACTTGTGTATACA
>SJYA01003980.1:10479-45963 GCA_006410615.1 Neotragus moschatus | reverse complement strand
TTTGATGTTAGCAATGCTAGACTTTTGAGTTAGTTACCTTTCTTTGTTATAAATCACTGTACTCCTCTTGTTACAAATTGCTATGTAAGAATGTAACTTTATTTAGTGCTTTCTGGGAATGGCACCAGACTTTGGGAAGAACAACACTTTTAACACAAATAAGTCTTCTGGTTAACAAACCCTTATCAGAAAAGAGCCATAAAATGTTAATTGGCCCTTTTGGCCTAAAGATGATGTAAATCACCTAAGACTTGTGTATACAACTAGGTATGCAAAGAGAAAAGCCTGGTTTTTGAAAAGAGTTTGGGCTGCTAACACTGCATAAATTTGTATTACCCTTGATCTCTATGTACAATCAAAAAAGGTATAAAAGGCCTTAAAGGACAATAGGGGCCGGAGCCAGTCATTGGGAGGACTGGTTTCCCCGTGTCTCTTTCTCTCTCTCCCTTTACTCTAATTTCTGGCTGAATTCCCATCTGGGGCGTGGAGGCTCGCCATGTCTACTTACTTGCCCTGGCTTTTTAAGTCCTGCGCGAAAGGGAGCCCAAGGTGGGGCACCCTTAGAGATTCAAGTAGGTGCCGGTGGCCCACGTAGATGGTGCAGACCTCTTGTCTCGAGGTTTTATTGGCTTTCCACGTAAACCAAGTTATTCAGCCTCTTTTCCCCACTTAATTTCCCCACTGCACTATTATTTCCTAATCTAATCTTATATTTCTAAATAAATAAAAGGTTTTTTCTTCGCCGATGCCGTTCACGCTTCGAAGTTCCCGGACCCGTTGGGGCTGGACCCCGCACAGGAGGGCCTCACAGGATCTTACTCAGTTTCAAGTCCACACTTTGAGAAACACCCACCCACCCGGTTTCTAGGTCCTGGCCATTCTTGAGGTGGTTCTGTCATTCATTCTGTCAGTGCTTCCCAGGTTCCAAGTGGGCTTGGGATTTGAGTTTGGATGAAACCGTGTCTTCTTATGGTCCAAGTGGCGATGTGCACCTTAGTCCAAGCGCCACCCCGACCTACTGTATCAGAATCTCAGAGCGGAAATTGAGCCGACATAAACAGTTCACGAAGTCCCTCACGTGTCTGTTGTGCAAACCCTGGCCTCACCGCCTCAGTACCACACAGGACTCCAGCCCTTTTCTCCCTGTTCCCAGCTCCACTGACGCCTTAACTTCCTGCAGGGTTTTCTGGAGGATGGGGCACCTCTTGTTGATAGATGTTGCTTCCAGCTCCCTGTCAAAAAATCCATCTCTTCATTTTCTAAGGCTTTATCCATATCCGTTTGGCAGGAGACTACATTTCATTGCGATCATTACCCATATGGACAAGCAGCCAAGATTTAATGTCTGTTGGTAAATAATTGCTTTCCTCACTAATAGCTCCTGATGGCCATCCAGAGAGAAGCCAGACCTTCTCAACCACCTAGTCCCCTTTGCTGGCACGCACGCATACAAAAGCCGGAATCTGAAGCCCACACACCCTTAGGACTCCAGTTCGAGCCTCTGGAGCCAGGATGGGGAATTAACAGAGGGCTGACTGCTCCAGCCTCACTGTCCAGTCCACACCTCGCCTCCTCCGGGGAGCCTTGTCCGGCTCCAGCACCTGCGCTGCTTTCTCTTCCCTGATTTCCTACCACCTGTCACGTCACACAGCTTAGCACTGGACTGCGTCCTTCTTTGGAATGCTGCCCGTCTGTCTTGTTTGCATACTTACTGCTGATCTAGCAATTCTGCAGGCTTTCTGAGAGCAGGATCCAGGTCTGAGACCTTATTGATGGAGCAGGGAGGTAAAAGGAGGGACAGATCTAGGATCAGCTCAAGAACCTCACCCCAGGGCTTCCCTAATGGCTCAGCGGTAAAGTATCCACCTGCCAAGGCAGGAGACGTGGGTTCGATCCCTGATCCAGGAAGATCCCACATGCCTCGGAGCAACTAAGCCCGTGAGCCGTAACTATTGAGCCTGTGCTCTAGAGCCCAGAACTACCACTACGGAGCCTATTTGCCACAACTGCTGAAGCCCACGTACCTAGAGCCTGGGCTTCGCAACGAGAGACACCACCGCAGTGAGAAGCACCGCAACTAGAGGGGAGCCCATGTAGGAACGAAGACNTTTGATGTTAGCAATGCTAGACTTTTGAGTTAGTTACCTTTCTTTGTTATAAATCACTGTACTCCTCTTGTTACAAATTGCTATGTAAGAATGTAACTTTATTTAGTGCTTTCTGGGAATGGCACCAGACTTTGGGAAGAACAACACTTTTAACACAAATAAGTCTTCTGGTTAACAAACCCTTATCAGAAAAGAGCCATAAAATGTTAATTGGCCCTTTTGGCCTAAAGATGATGTAAATCACCTAAGACTTGTGTATACAACTAGGTATGCAAAGAGAAAAGCCTGGTTTTTGAAAAGAGTTTGGGCTGCTAACACTGCATAAATTTGTATTACCCTTGATCTCTATGTACAATCAAAAAAGGTATAAAAGGCCTTAAAGGACAATAGGGGCCGGAGCCAGTCATTGGGAGGACTGGTTTCCCCGTGTCTCTTTCTCTCTCTCCCTTTACTCTAATTTCTGGCTGAATTCCCATCTGGGGCGTGGAGGCTCGCCATGTCTACTTACTTGCCCTGGCTTTTTAAGTCCTGCGCGAAAGGGAGCCCAAGGTGGGGCACCCTTAGAGATTCAAGTAGGTGCCGGTGGCCCACGTAGATGGTGCAGACCTCTTGTCTCGAGGTTTTATTGGCTTTCCACGTAAACCAAGTTATTCAGCCTCTTTTCCCCACTTAATTTCCCCACTGCACTATTATTTCCTAATCTAATCTTATATTTCTAAATAAATAAAAGGTTTTTTCTTCGCCGATGCCGTTCACGCTTCGAAGTTCCCGGACCCGTTGGGGCTGGACCCCGCACAGGAGGGCCTCACAGGATCTTACTCAGTTTCAAGTCCACACTTTGAGAAACACCCACCCACCCGGTTTCTAGGTCCTGGCCATTCTTGAGGTGGTTCTGTCATTCATTCTGTCAGTGCTTCCCAGGTTCCAAGTGGGCTTGGGATTTGAGTTTGGATGAAACCGTGTCTTCTTATGGTCCAAGTGGCGATGTGCACCTTAGTCCAAGCGCCACCCCGACCTACTGTATCAGAATCTCAGAGCGGAAATTGAGCCGACATAAACAGTTCACGAAGTCCCTCACGTGTCTGTTGTGCAAACCCTGGCCTCACCGCCTCAGTACCACACAGGACTCCAGCCCTTTTCTCCCTGTTCCCAGCTCCACTGACGCCTTAACTTCCTGCAGGGTTTTCTGGAGGATGGGGCACCTCTTGTTGATAGATGTTGCTTCCAGCTCCCTGTCAAAAAATCCATCTCTTCATTTTCTAAGGCTTTATCCATATCCGTTTGGCAGGAGACTACATTTCATTGCGATCATTACCCATATGGACAAGCAGCCAAGATTTAATGTCTGTTGGTAAATAATTGCTTTCCTCACTAATAGCTCCTGATGGCCATCCAGAGAGAAGCCAGACCTTCTCAACCACCTAGTCCCCTTTGCTGGCACGCACGCATACAAAAGCCGGAATCTGAAGCCCACACACCCTTAGGACTCCAGTTCGAGCCTCTGGAGCCAGGATGGGGAATTAACAGAGGGCTGACTGCTCCAGCCTCACTGTCCAGTCCACACCTCGCCTCCTCCGGGGAGCCTTGTCCGGCTCCAGCACCTGCGCTGCTTTCTCTTCCCTGATTTCCTACCACCTGTCACGTCACACAGCTTAGCACTGGACTGCGTCCTTCTTTGGAATGCTGCCCGTCTGTCTTGTTTGCATACTTACTGCTGATCTAGCAATTCTGCAGGCTTTCTGAGAGCAGGATCCAGGTCTGAGACCTTATTGATGGAGCAGGGAGGTAAAAGGAGGGACAGATCTAGGATCAGCTCAAGAACCTCACCCCAGGGCTTCCCTAATGGCTCAGCGGTAAAGTATCCACCTGCCAAGGCAGGAGACGTGGGTTCGATCCCTGATCCAGGAAGATCCCACATGCCTCGGAGCAACTAAGCCCGTGAGCCGTAACTATTGAGCCTGTGCTCTAGAGCCCAGAACTACCACTACGGAGCCTATTTGCCACAACTGCTGAAGCCCACGTACCTAGAGCCTGGGCTTCGCAACGAGAGACACCACCGCAGTGAGAAGCACCGCAACTAGAGGGGAGCCCATGTAGGAACGAAGACCCAGCAGGCAGATAAAATTATGTATGTGTGTGTGTGTGTGTGTGTGTGTGTGTCCAAAAAGAACCTCGCTCTGAAGTGAGACGGGAGCTGAAGATCCTGCAGCCGGGCAGAGTCTGGAAGCCTCTCCCTGCCCAGGGGAAGGCGAGGTGCAGTGCTCAAGGCTGTTGTCACCCCAGACATGTTTCAGGTCACAGGTGCTAAAGGGGGATCCACCTGCTGGGGAGGGAGATGACCAAAGTCATAGCACAAGGCGAAGAACCCAAGCATCCGTTGATATTCAGGACTCATGCAAGAGGAAACAGTCACCACCCGAAGAATGTTGGTTGCCAGTCAGGCCCTAAGCAATGGGGCAGCAGGGACGATCCGCCAGTCCTGTCCATCCAAGGAGAGACAGGACCGACCCCCCAAAGCCCCAGGATGGGACTCAAGTCAGGTAACCAGTTGTAGATAGATTGGACTTGTGGAAAGAAAATTGATTAAAGACAAATGGAGGTCAATCAGACAGAAAGGAAACCTGCCTTCAGGGACTGACTTTGCCCGGAAACCCTAGCAGCTCCTCTGCCCTCCTCCACCACCCAGGGGACATCTCCAGGCTGAAAATTGGTTTCCTCTCTCCCCTTACCACAGTTCTGTGGACAGTCGTCTTTGCAGCTGGTCCAAGACATCTGCCTCACTCTGTGAATTAATACTTGATTCCGAAGGTTTCATCATCCAAGACTCTGACTGTGTTCATCTTTGACTCAAGTGGCAGAGACCTGTGGAAATCGGGTCCTGGCTGGTAATCTTCAAGCCCACAGCCACTGGAATTGTGTTAGGTATGTACTTGATGCCCACCTGCTCTGATACATCAAGGAAACTCAGCTCACTCGAGTGCATGCTGGGAGGCTGTGGACAACTTCCTGCTGGTAATGGCAGGCCAGCTTCAGAATCCATCGAAGCTTCCCAGTTATCCTCTCTGTCACTCCCTACTTTATCCTTTTCTTAAGATCAAGGAGAAAAGTGAAAGTCGCTCAGTCGTGTCTGACTCTTTGTAACCCTGCGGACTACACAGTCCACGGAATTCTCCAGGCCAGAGTACTGGAATGGGTAGCCTATCCCTCTGCAGTGGATCTTCCCAACCCAGGGATCAAACCCATTGCAAGAGGATTCTTTACCAGCTGAGCCACCAGGGAAGCCCAGGATCAAGGAGACCTGGGTACAAATCCACCATTTAGTATTTCAAAACCTTCTGTAAGTTAATTAACCTCCCCCCAAAATGGAGATAACAAATTCTGTGGATCAGAGGCCTCTGCCCCCAATCACTGGATGCCAACTGGCCAGCCTGCTCCTCCTTTCCCTCACATGTCAAAAAGTAGGACCTGAGAATTGGTACTCAGTGAACACATTGACTTGACTGGACTAAGGTTATCAAGCTGTAGGCAAGATCCCACTTACAGCAAGTGGGAGGCCCACCAACACAGTGCTTCTAGATACCAGAGATGTCACAAGTCAGTGCTTGGGGGAAGAGCTGATACAATGTAAACTGCTAGACCATTTGCAAGGCTAGACACAGACTTTCTTGAAAGATGAATCACCATATAAACGTTAACATCATAGCAGCATTAAGTCATGAGTCAGTATTCTTGCCTGGAGAATCCCAGGGACAGAGGAGTCTGATGGGCTGCCGTCTTTGGGGTCGCACAGAGTCGGACATGACTGAAGCGACTTGGCGGCAGCAGCAGCAGCAACATGTTCAAAAGATGGATGAAAGGATTGGGGATGGTGGGGGTGGGGGGCATCAAAGAGGCAGAATGATGGCATGATGTAGGAGCAAGGATCTTTCTGCTCAGGCTACTGCCCCACGCTCTGTTTCAAGGTTTTAGTATGTTTTTAATCACTTTACTACTAATTATGCGAACCAATGGCAGGTGCCTGGTGGAAGAAGAAAATAATGGTTCAAGCATGAGAGTCATTTTCCTATTGATTTCCTTTCTCTTAATTTCCTCTTGACCTCACTAGAGAAGGCACAAGTCTCACTATTCAAAGAAACCATAACTCAGTCCTCACTCATGGACTTTAAAAAAGTGCTTAATATTTTTCTCCTTATGTCCCAGGGATCCACATTTCAGGTGTTTAATCAATTTTACAGCCTCCAAATATTTAGGATTTATGGAAAGCTTTTAAACTCAGTGGAAAAAATAAAAACAGAATGTCCTAAATTTAGGATAAATTTCTAGTCTCGTTATGGGTGTTAATTTACGATTTGACAATGATTTCAAGAATTTTCTTCAGATCCTCTGTGGCTTATATTTTCTTATTATTCAACCTAGTTTTATTCTCAGTGCCAAATGAGTCACACATTCAGAGACACAGAGGATAACGTCCATCATGCCATACACAGAGCCAGAGTCTTAGTCAATGGAATTATGACCCCCCTGGGAAGAAGACCGAGGCAGTCCTTGTGGTGTTTAATCACCGCTGGTGATGAAAATGCCTAATCCTTCAAAAGACCGACTTGTGGGAGACAGTGCCCCTGGGAGCTGAGCCTGAGGTCAGAGTGTCTCAGCTGCCCTAAATGAGGCTCCAGCCTCAGCAATGATAACACAAAAGCTTCTTCCAAAGCAATAACATGGTTTCCAGAAGCATCCATGGGTCTGCCACTCACTGAAGTGGCTTTGTTTCTTGGTGGATCCTTCACTCCCGCTTCCGAGGGGGAAGACGGAGCTGGGATTTGGCTCCTGTGCTTTAGGAATCGTAGAGACAAGGGGAGGGGTTAAAACTGAGCAGGTAAGTAGAGACTCCAGTTGTGGACGGCAGGGAAAATCTCACCACGTCGCCGTGGCTCCTGCGCGGGGCTGGGAGACCCCTCTGCAGCTGCCTTCTCAGAGCACAGCGCATGCTCCACGCCCACCCTGGCTTCGAACCTTCAGCATCTTCAACTCTGATTTCCTTGGATGCTGTCCACTGGCCTTCCCACCTGACTCCGCTTTTCTGATTTGCCCTTTCAAACTGATGACTTGTTTCAACAGTCTGTATAGATCTGGGATCCAGTACTCCCCCAGGGTGTTCCCTTCAGTCCCATATTCCTCACCTGTAGGCAGGTAAGGCCTTCATCTTCACACTCTACCCGGAGCCTCCGGTTCCCCCAGGTTCCCATTCGCCCAGAAGGGAGGCTGGACAGCCTGTGTGATGAACCTTCTCCCAGGGAGAGCGATGTGTCTCCCAGGCAGTCCTGGGGTTCCTGTCCTGTGTCTCCCATCTCCAGTCCAGCACATACCCACAGGGAGCCGCTCTCGCCTGCTCTCCCAGAACAAGGTGGAGCTCTAGCCCTCTCCCCCACGTTCCCATCAGAGTCCTGCTTAACGTGTCCCGATAAGGCCTGGCCAGGTCTTGTGATATGCAGATTTCTGATCAGGTGAAGACAGAAGTAAGTTTTCCAAAGCCTATTTAAGAGTGTCTTAGCACAAAGAATGAAAGAGAGAGAATTATAGAACTTCACCTAGACGGATGAAGGGATTTCTTTAGGGCGAATCACTCAGTGCTATTGCGCCAATAAAGTTACATAGGATAAAAAAATGCTTTTATCTTAGGCTGTGCTGGCCCTTGTAGCTGCTTGGGCTTTTCTCTAGTTGCAGCAAGCGGGGCTATTCTCTAGTTGCGGTGCACAAGCTTCTCACCGCGGCGCCTTCCTGTGCAGCAGAGCACAGGCTCTAGGGTGCACAGGCTGCAGGACTTCCAGCGTGTGGGCTCACTCGTTGCAGCTCCTGTGTTCTCAAGCACAGGCTGATCAGTGGTGGCACACGGGCTCAGATGCTCCATGGCACGTGAGGCCACCCCAGACCAGGGACTGAACTCGAGTCTCCTGCATCGGCAGGTGGATTCTTTACCATTGAACCACCAGGGAAGTCCTCAGGCACATTTTAAGTTCTCATTTTCTACACTCGTGTCTGGTGAGAGAGGCCAGGATCAAGAGGCCAGGGAGGTCCTCAGCCACAGTCCTGGCTCTGCCATCAAAAGCTGTGGGGCCTTAGGCAAGCACCTCAGCTTTCCTGGGACTGCTTCGGCATCTCAAAAATGCCCTGCTGCTCACTCAGTCATGTCCAACACTTTGGGACCCCCATGGACTATAGCCCGCCAGGCTCCCCTGTCTGTGGAATTTCCCAGGCAAGTCTATTGGAGTGACTTGCTACAGAGAAGAAGTAAATTAACATTTATTTGATACCTACTATGTGCCGTGGACTTCCCTGGTGGCTTAGACGGTAAAGCATCTGCCTACAATGAGAGAGACCTGGGTTCAATCCCTGGGCCGGGAAGATCTCCTGGAGAAGGTAATGGCAACCCACTCCAGTATTCTTGCCTGGAAAACCCCATGGACAGAGGGGCCTGGTGGGCTACAGTCCATGGGGTCGCGATGGAGTCTACTTCATATAGTATTTTATCTTATTCTGTAAACAACTTACCAAAAGATTGTCTTACTTTTACAAAAAGAAAATTGAAATAGGAAGATTTAAGATAATTAAGCCACACTACTCAGCTAGTAAATTGCAGAGCTAAGATTCAAACCTGCATCTATACTTTGCCTAAATTCAGGAGTATTTACTTCAGCACATCTCCCATGGTTGGCCTTTGCCTTCTGGAAGACACTTGCCTTGATGTTTGTATTCTTTCTTGAGCAGGAACAGGCAGTGGTGGGCATAACGCACTTTTCTTCATCCTCACTCACTTTTGGCCCCAAAAGCACCTGATGTCCCAATGAAAGATAAAGGTTTTGCCAGCCACACTGGTTCTTGCCCCCAGGCCCATTAGGGGGCAGGTTGACCTGCCACCCTGCCCCCTCACGACCTTGGGACAAGGCACTTCCCACTCTCAGAGACCCCAGAACCTCTCCAGAGTCCTATCTTTCTCTTGACTCTGCAGAGCTGCTCCTTGGAGGTGACGTTGCAGAAAGGAAGGATCTGGGTTTGAGCCCCGTGGAAGTTCCCACTAGACTACTATGGCTCCAGCTTAATTCATCTGGAAAGTGGAGCCAATTCTTCTCCACCTTCCTATCCTTCTGGGGAAGGGCATTGCAGAGGTCATGGAGAGTGGAGAGTCTTCTAAGTTGGTGTAACAGTTCTGCTTCTTAGGATGAACAGGATCCTTTCAGGGGCAAGGAAACCATAAGTTCAGGGTCAAGCTGACACTTGAAATGCTTAAATGCTTGAGAAATAGGAAAACAGCTAGATGATCCTCTTTATAAACCAGTGTTAGTCAAACGGCCTCATGGAAGCCTGGAAGCCCCAACAAAGCCAGATGACTTTCTTCCCAGCCCCAGAGGTCATTCATTTGCTTATTGAAGATTCAGAGACTGTCACTGGACAGGCCGTCTCTCCCACCCTGATCACCATGCATCTAAACAACTGTCTTCAAGAACTGCTGGTGAAGGAGCTCCCAAGAGTCACTCACTCACAGCAGCGCAGAGGGGATAACTTCTCTCTAACTCCATCACTTAGCTTCTCGTTAATACAAGAACTCCTGAGACCCTCAGGACTCAGGACTCACGTGGTGTCTAGGTATTAAAAATCTCCCATCCTCAAATCTAATCCAGTCTCTGTCTCTCTCTGGCTGAGCTGAGGGGCAGGTGTGAGTCAAAAGAGCTGAAAGGTGAAGTAGAGAGCTGCTAAAATCAAAAGGGGAGAAAAGCACAGCGCAGTGATCTCCCCCCAGAAGAAGCAAGAAAGCCTTCTTCCTTAGAGTCTCCAGAAAAAGCCTAGCCTTGCTGACACTTTAATTTCAGACTTTCACCCTCCAGAACTCTGAGAAAATACGTTTCTGTTGTTTTAAGCCACCTAGTTTGTGGTAATTTGTTATGGCGGTGCTAGGAAACTAATATATACACCATGGGGGTAAAATGGCAAAATGATATTGAAAAAGCAAATCATGAAAGAAATGCAAATACAATTTTAAAATGTAAACAATGTTCAACCTCAATCGTAATAAAAGAAATGCGACTTAAAACAATGATATGCCCTTTTCACTTTTCAGATGGCAGAAATTAAAAAGAATTATAATGCCTGGAGTCAGCAAGTAGTGGGGAATGACATCTATATGCTGCTAGAGGGAATAAGTAGGAACAAATCTTCCAGAGAGTAACGTGGTAATATACATCAGAAGCTGTGAAATCATTATATTCGAGGAAATAATTAGGCAGGTGTGCCAAGATCTATGCAGAACACTGTTTTCATTAAAGCATTGTTTATAACAGTAGAATAAAAAAGGAAAGAAATTTAAGCTTCAAACAATAGGGAATTGTTAAATAATTTATGCTTCTTTCACACAATACAATTATTATGAAGCCATTAAAAATGAGGATGCTGATATATATTTTTTTCACCAGTCATCTTTTGTCGGGTGTTAATTCTCAACTAGGCTATGAAAGGATTCAGGGGTGCCAGGCAATGGAGGTCACGGTAAGGAATGCCCAGGGGACCCTCCAAGCCTCAGAGGTACTTGCATGGCTGCTCACGTTTGAGCTTCTTTGTGAGAAAGGCAATAGCTGGAAACCATGTAAGCTGCCAGACCAGAAAAACCCACTTATACCTTTTTTTTCTCACTAGACATACCTGTTGTAGAACCGGTAGTAACTGCCTTGAGATGCTCCAACAGTGTCTCTGGGGTGAAATCCCACATCCGTATCCTGCTTGGCAGCTCCCCTATTTTGACATTTGTGAGTTCCTTCCCTTTCACTGGAATGGCCGCCACCATCTTGGAGTCCTGCAGTCTGTGGTCAGTATCAATCTGTATTTATAAACAAAAGGAGATGTTTGATTGTATTGCCAAATGAGAAAAGCAAAACGTAGTTGAATAAAATTGTGTGTGTGTGTATGTGTCTTGAGAGAAAGAGAGAGGGGTGGTGGGAGACCTGGGCTACACTGAGCTAACTGGCTGCTAAACTTATGAATCATTCGCTGTTTCAATTCTCTAACTTCTCTAAAATGAAAACAAAGAGATGTTTCAAAGGAATGAAATGAGCACTTCTTGACCACACCCATGGAGGAGAGGACCAGGGCAGAGCCTTCCCAAAGCCCTGTGTTCAGCACCGGGCCTCAGCTGTTCAGAGAAGACCTGGGTGCAGGGTGGGCCCAGGACAGACAGCCCTCATCCCCTTGCTTCTGCCCTTGGCTCTGAAGCCTTGAGCACACTTTCCCAGAGCTTCCTGCTTTAACTCTAAATCAATCAGTTCTTCTTCCGTTCAGTTCAGTCACTCAGTCGTGTCCAACTCTTTGCCACCCCATGGACTGCAGCACGCCAGGCTACCCTGTCCATCACCAACTCCCAGAGCTTGCTCAAGCTCATGTCCTTCGGGTCAGTGATGCCATCCAACCATCTCCTCCTCTGTCATCCCCTTCTCCTCCTGCCCTCAATCTTTCCCAGCATCGGGGTCTTTTCCAATGAGTCAGTTCTTTGCATCTGGTGGCCAGAGTATTGGAGTTTCAGCTTTAACATCAGTCCTTCCAATGAATATTCAGGACTGATTTCCTTTAAGATTGACTGGTTTCCAAGATTGGTTTGATCTCCTTGCAGTTCAAGGGACTCTCAAGAGTCTTCTCTAACACCACAATTCAAAAGCATCAATTCTTCAGCATTCAGCTTTCTTTAGAGTCCAACTCTCGCATCCATACATGACCACTGGAAAAACCATAGCTTTGACTAGATAGACATTTGTTGGCAAAGTAATGTCTTTGCTCTTTAATATGCTTTCTAGGTTGATCATAGTTTTTCTTCTAAAAAGCACACATCTTTCAGTTTTAAGACTACAGTCACTATCTGTAGTGATTTTGGAGCCCAAGAAAATGAAGTCTGTCCCTATTTCCACTGTTTCCCCACCTAGTTGCCATGAAGTGATGGGACCAGATACCATCATCTTCATTTTTTGAATGTTGAGTTTTAAACTAAATTTTTCACTCATCTCTTTCACTTTCATCAAGAGGCTCTTTAATTCCTCTTCACTTTCTGCCATAAGGGTGGTATATCATCTGCGTATCTGAGGTTATTGATATTTCTCCCAGCAATCTTGATCCCAGCTTGTGCTTCATCCAGCCCAGCGTTTCTCATGTACTCTGCATATAAGTTAAACAAGCGGGGTGACAGTATACAGCCTTGACATACACCTTTTCCTATTTGGAACCAGTCTGTTGTTCCATGTCCAGTTCTGACTGTTGCTTCCCGACCTGCATACAGATTTCTCAGGAGGCAGGTCAGGTGGTCTGGTATTTCCATCTTTTGACGAATTTTCCACAGTTTGTTGTGATGTACAAAAGCTTTGGTGTAATCAATAAAGCAGAAGTTGATGTTTTACTGGAATTCTTTTGCTTTTTCTATGATACAACAGATGTTGGCAATTTGATCTCTGGTTCCTCTGCCTTTTCTAAATCTAGCTTGAACACCTGGAAGTTCACAGTTCACAAACTGTTGAAGCCTGGCTGGAGAATTTTGAGCATTTCTTTGCTAGCATGTGAGATGAGTGCAATTGTGCAGTAGTTTGAACATTCTTTGGCATTTTCCTTCTTTGGAATTGGAATGAAAACTGACCTTTTCCAGTCCTGTGACCACTATTGTGTTTTCCAAATTTGCTGGCATATTGAGTGCAGCACTTTGGCAGCATCATCTTTTAAGGTTTGAAATAGCTCAACTGGAATTCCATCCCTCCAGTAGTTTTGTTTGTAATGACGCTTCCTAAGGCCCACTTGACCGCATTCCAGGATGCCTGGCTCTAGGGGAGTAATCACGCCATCATGGTTATCTGGGTCATGAAGATTGTTTTTGTACAGTTTTTCTGTGTATTCTTGCCATCTCTTCTTAATCTCTTCTTTTGATACGTTCCTACCATTTCTGTCCTTTATTGAGTCCATCTTTGCATGAAATGTTCCTTTAGTATCTCTAATTTTCTTGAGACCTCTGGTCTTTCCCATTCCATTGTTTCCCTCTATTTCTTTGCATTGATCACTGAGGGATGGCTTTGTTATCTCTCCTTGCTATTCTTTGGAACTCTGCATTCAAATGGGTATATCTTTCCTTTTCTCCTTTGCCTTTAGCTTCTCTTCTTTTCTCAGCTATTTGTAAGGCTTCCTCAGACAACTATTTTGCCTTTTTGCATTTCTTTTTCTTGGGGATGGTCTTGATCCCTGCCTCATGTACTATGTTATGAACCTCCATCCACAGTCCTTCAGGCACTCTGTCTATCAGATCTAATCCCTTAAATCTATTTGTCACTTCCACTGTATAATCATAAGGGATTTGATTCAGGTCAAACCTGAATGGTCTAGTGGTTTTCCCTACTTTCTTCAATTTAAGTCTGAATTTGGCAATAAGGAGTTCATGATTTGAGCCACAGTCAGCTCCCGGTCTTATTTTTGCTGACTGTATAGAGCTTCTCCATCTTTGGCTGCAAAGAATAGAATCAATCTGATTTCGGTGTTGACCATCAAGTGATGTCCATGTGTAGAGTCTTCTCTTGTGTTGTTGAAAGAGGGTGTTTGCTATGACCAGTGGGTTCTCTTGGCAAAATTCTGTTAGCCTTTGTCCTGCTTCATTCCGTATTCCAAGGCCAAATTTGCCTATTATTCCAGGTATCTCTTGACTTCCTACTTTTGCTTTCCAGTCCCCTATGATGAAAAGGACATCTTTTTTGGGTGTTAGTTCTAGAAGGTCTTGTAGATCTTCATAAAACTGTTCAAATTCAGCTTCTTCAGCATTACTGTTCGGGGCATAGACTTGGATTACTGGGACACTGAAAGGTTTGCCTTGTAAACAAACAGAGATCCTTCTGACATTTTTGAGATTGCACCCAAGTACTGCATTTTGGGCTCTTTCATTGACTTTTTTTGTTTGCCTTCAGTTCCCAGTTTTGATATTTTCCACTTCTCTTCACTAGGTCACCCTAAACTTTAATCTGGGCCTCGTAACAGATCGGTGCTTTCTCTTCCTTTCACACTGTAGCCCAGCTACTTGTAGAAACTCCTGTTTTCCCTCCTACAGTGTGAGTCCCTTGAAGGAAGGGCATTCGGTCCTCTTGCCCCTCCAGGAGGGCCCAGCACCATGCCTGACCCATGTATGTTTGTTGGATGGGATCTTACAAAGTCTAGAACTTCTAGAACTCAAAGGGACTTGGCAATCAATTGCAGTTAACTTCCTCATTTTACAGATAAGGCAATGAAAGGCCTAGAAAACCAAAATGACTTCTCAGCAGCTAGGTCAGACAAGAACCCAGACCTCCTGGTTCCTAGACGTTGTTCTTTTCATGACATCACACTGATTTTCTAAAGAAGTAACGGTCCTTTAGGCTTCAGTCACTGGACCCACCCCCAACCCCAATGCCTGTCACAGTTCATTGGAAACTGATCAGTCCTCTCAGAACCTTCTGGAAGCCTGACCTTTCTTCACTGGAGTCCTCCCCACTTCTCTGTTCCGTGTGTCTGAACATCAGGTCCTTTCTGTGGAACAAGCTTCTTTTTTCGGCTGTCTTTCCCCGAGTCCTAGCTCTGCCCTTTCCAGCCCTTCCCCTGACCTCCCCCGGGTCTCTGCCAGCCTCCCTGGGTCCTGTCCTCCCGCCTTCTGAGCACACATCTCAGCACCCCTCCACCACTCTAGCCTTCACCCCAACTGCCCCAGGCCCAACCTTCCCCGTCCAGGGAGCCCTGGGAACGTGGACTGTCCACTGTCCCTTCAAGCCTCATGTTGCACCTTCCAAACTCATTGACTGGACTCATTCGCTTCCTCAGTCCTGTCTGACTCTTTGGGACCCTATGGACTATAGCCCACCAGCCTCCTCTGTCCATGGGATTCTCCAGGAAAGCATACTGGAGTGGGTTGCTATTTCCTCCTCCAGGGAATCTTTTCAACCCAGGGACTGAACTCGGGTCTCCTGTATCTCTAGCACTGTAGATGGATTCTTTACTACTGAGCTATCTAAATACTTCCCATTAGATCTGGTGGATACTCAGCTTTCCCCTCGGGTGACGGCTCCTATGGCATCTGCTCCAGCCCAGCTGTGGGTGTCCTGACCCCCTCCATGGACTGCCATCCTAACACCCATGTGCAGAGACACCATCTTGACCTTGCCCTTCCCTCACGGTGGCCAGGCCGATCACAGCCAACCTCACCTCTCTCCCCACAAGTAGGGCCCGCTTCATTGGCTCCAGGGCCCCAGCGAGGGCCTTGCTTTTATCCACTAAGACATTAGTCCTTCATTTCTCAGAAAGCTCACCAGGGCTCTTAATGGGCAACTACACCTCCATTACTGCTAATAATTCAACTGCAGTTCAGTTTCCGTTTCAATGCCTGGTCCTGTATGTGGGGGAGAAAGGTGGTCAGGACAGACTCCAGCATGAGACCAAAGGCAAGTGTCCACAGGGGAATATTGATATTGGTTTTCCTACAAAAGCAAGTGTCTCGGGGTCCCTGTGAAGTGGGGAGGGCAGACAGCCTTGCCCCACTTCACCCAGAGCAGCTCCTCACTTACTTCTTTTATGTATTTGAAACACCTTCAGATTGTATTTCAAAAATGGACATCATTATTAAAATAAAAGTTTAAACACACACACACACACAATGAACTGGGGCACTAGAGGAAGACTGGGTCTCAGGACTAGGGCGAGGGTTCAGTTTCCATGACTGGAACACACAGTCATTCATTCATTTAACAAATGCTCTGAGTCACCACTGTTTGCCCAGGGTCAGGCTGACCTGACTTACTGCATAGACAAACAGTCTGACATTCAAGTTGGGACTGTTTCTAAAAATCGGGAGCCTGCCTTGCCTATGATCCGGTCATTGAACAAACCTTCTCACAGGCAAGGCTGAAAACAGCAACCGTTGCTTATTTTGCTCACAAATGTGTTTTGGGGGCAGGGTTCAGTGAGCACAGTTCCTTTCCGCTCCATGCAGAGAATCGCATCCACACAGCCGGTGTTTAATTCTGGCCATCGGCTGGGCTCTCAGCTGAACAGCTAAATGTGGCTGTCCAGGCACCTGCTTGCTTCCTTGCACTGCGGTGGCTGGATTTGAAAAAGGAGCCACCCAAGAGAGAGCCGTGGAAGCGGCCAGTCTCTTAATCCCTGGGCCCAGAAGCTACCATATTGCTACTTAGCCTATATTCTACTGGTGAAAAAGTCACAGATCTAAGAACAGGGGACAAAGATTCCACCTATTGATGAGAGGAGAGTCGAAGATTTGGGGATCATGTTTTAAAACTGCTGCAGACTTCAGTTCAGTTCAGTCGCTGAGTCGTGTCCAGCTCTTTGTGACCCCATGGACTGCAGCATGCCAGGCCTCCCTATCCATCACCAACTCCCAGAGTTTACTCAAACACATTTCCATTGAGTCAGTGATGCCATCCAACCATCTCATCCTCTGTCGTCCCCTTCTCCTCCTGCCTTCAATCTTTCCCACCATCAGGGTCTTTTCCAATGAGTCAGTTCTTCACATCAGTGGCCAAAGTATTGGAGTTTCAGCTTCAGCATCAGGTCTTCCAATGAATATTTAGAACTGATTTCCTTTACTATTAAAGGGTTTGATTTCCTTGCAGTCCAAGGGACTCTAAAGAGTCTTCTCCAATACCACAGTTCAAAAGCATCAATTCTTTGGTACTCAGCTTTCTTTATCTGCAGACTTCAAGTTGGGAAGAAATGGCTTCAGCTATGGGGAGAATGGTAAGTGCTGTAAATCCAGCAAATCCCTTACCTTCCTTCTACAAAGTATAATGGATTAAAATGTGGGTTATGGTACTGTCACCCCTGGACATTTGCACTGATCTGTAGAGCAACACGGAATATGCTACAGCAGCTCTCAGACTGGATGATGGCCACCATACCCAGTCCCCAGTCCCAAGAATTGCCAGGGCTCCGGACGAAGTATTCTCGATTTCTTCATCTCTTCCCTGACTGATGTGATTTCTAGCACTCCCCCCACCCCCGCCACCACCCCCACCAACCACACTGACCAGCGTCCACAGGGAATGTGTACTTGTCAGTGTTACAGTGTCCTTGTAAAATGCTACCCTTCCCTCAGTACTTGCGTCCCTCACCAGCACTAAGTATCAGTGTCATCCCTTGACCAAACGATGCGCAGTTTGGCATCTCCAGCCATCTCTTGGTTCTGTTAACACAACTTGAGTTTGCCAGAGCCCAAAGACTTCTCTCCTGTGTTGCTATTAAACTCTGGCCATTCATTCAAAACAATGCGATTCCACAATTTTTAGGAGAATAATCTGTACTTCAATCTTTCCCAATATCAGAAGAAAGATTGAAGGCAAAAGGCGAAGAGGGCAGCTGAGGATGAGATGGTCAGATGGCATCACCAACTCAATGGACATGAGTTTGAACAAACTCTGGGAGATAATGAAGGACAGGGAAGCCTGGCCTGCTGCAGTCCACGGGGTTGCAAAGAATCAGACATGACTTCGCGACTGAACAACCGCAACAGCCTGTGCTTAGGCAGCAGACAGTAAGGGATGAAACTGGGACTTCACGTTACCTGCAGGAAGAAGAAGTCTCAATACACATTAGAATTTTCCTCTCTCACAGGCCCCTTAGCTAAAGGGTCCTGTGGCCTGAAGTCTAGAGGGAGCAGAGGCAGGGACCAAGATTTGACATGCACAGTGATTTTCGCTGAGTTTAAAAATCTGTGAGAGGACCATGAAAGCATCTCGAGAGACGCCAACGTCCGATTTCATTTCTCCACCCAAACCAGCCCTCCTACTCCTTCCCAAGGAAGAGAGGGCACATCCGGGGGAAGGTTTGGCTCTGAGACTGACAGGTGGTGGCACAGAGCTGGGTTTATTTGGAAACACCTCATTAAGCTCCAAGGCCAACCAGTCATCAAGGTGTTTAATTGGCAGCATGTGAGTATTAGGAGCTAATTAAGTTGCTCCCTCGTATGTTAATTAATGTTTGTCATTCGGCCACTGCATGGCTGGCGCAGGTTTCAGGAAGACAGAAGGGCTCAGTGGCTGGCACTTAGGGCGTGCTCCTCGCTGTCCCCACACCAGGGCGGAGCTGAGCAGAGGGACAGCGTGCGGGGCTGCGCAGCTCAATCTGCAGCCCAGGTCTCCCCAGAAGCCACTTCGCATTCCCTTAATGACAGTTACAGAGGCTCTACTCCATGCCAGCCAGGCAGACGGAGAGGACAGTGGAATCTCAGTGAGGCGTTATTCAAATCCCACCTCTGCCTTTTACCGGTTGCATAGCCACGCATCACCCGGCCTTTGCAAATTTCCATGCTTTTCTCTGCAGAATGAAAACAAAAACCAGCTCTACCTCACACAGCTCTTGTTTTAAAATAAAAGTCAGATATCCTCAACCCTGTGTTCAAAACCTTCAGGGACTCCCCATCCCAGAAGGAAAACTGAAGCCCACTGGGTGATAGGAAGCGCTTTCCATGGTCCTTCTCCTTCCCCCATCCTCCTCCCCGCTCAGCTCCCACCTTCTCCTCCTCCTTTCTTCTCCCTCTCCTCACTCAGGTTTATTCCTGGGACCCCAAGTCTCCTCTTTTCTCAAGGCCCCTCTCCTCACTCAGGCTTATTCCTGGGACCCCAAGTCTCCTCTTTTCTCAAGGCCTTGGCACTTGCCGCCCCTCGGCCTATACAATTTACCCTTGAACAACACAGGCGTTAGGGTGGCAACCCTCCATGGGGGAAAATCCTTGTGTACTCCTGATGCTGGGAAAGACTGAAGGCAGGAGGAGAAGGGGATGACAGAGGATGAGATGGTTGGATGGCATCTCCAATTCGATGGACATGAGTTGGAGCAAGCTCCAGGAGTTGGTGATGGACAGGGAAGCCTGGTGTGCTGCGGTCCATGGGGTTGCAAAGAGTCGGACGTGACTGAGCGACTGAACTGAACTGAACATACATTCAGCCTCCGCATTCACGGTTCTTCTGTATCTGCAGTTCTGCATCCATGGATTCAACCAACCTCAGAGCCTGTAGCGCTATAGTACCCACTGTTGAAAAACATGCAGATAAGTGACCCCTGCAGCTCAAACCTGTGTTTTTGAAGGTCAACTGTAATATTCTCACCAAATATCCGCATAGTTCACCCCCTCAGTCTTTGCTCAAATCACCTTTTCAGAGAGGCATCCTCTGACCTCTCCATCGGGGATTCTTAGAATTTTAGTTTCAAAAATTAAAAGCTGGCAAGTATCATGTCTGCCTTATTTTTCCCCTTATCATTTATGATCTTATCTATACAATATATTGGGCTTCCCTCGGGGCTCAGTGGTAATGAATCCACCTGTCAATGAGGGAGATGTGGTTCGATCCCTGGGTAGGGAAGATCCTCAGGAGAAGGAAATGACAACCCGCTCCAGGAGTCTTGCCTAGGAAATCCCATGGACAGGGGAGCCTGGTGGGCTATAGTTTATGGGGTAGCAAGAGTGGAACATGACTTAGCAACGAAAACAACAACAAAACACATTATATTGTTATTTATTTAGAATGTCTGCCCATTTCAACATATAAAGTAAACTCAATGATAGCAGGAAATGTTTTGTCTGTTTTGCTCCCAGCTATACTTACAGTGTCTAGAACAACCTGGTCCATAGTAGGCACTTCATAACTATTTGTTGAATAAATGAATGAGTATTAAGTGAGATAAGGCATCCAAAGAACACAGCACACGCAAGGTGCCTACTGGTGCCCATGGATATTCATTTCCTTTTCTTGACACTGCACTTAGAACTGGTTTCTCGGCCTTTAAAGACCTCAAATCCACAAGAGGGACAGCTAACCACACACTCCTGCTGTACAAATAATCCTCCACTCGCACCCCAAAAGCAAGAGCAGAGGGAGGATGGACAGGAGACCCCAGTGGCAAGCAGGCTTCTGTTGCTTCAGGAATGCAGAGGATTTATCTAACACCTGCTATATGACAAGTGTTCTGCTCTGCACCATGGAGATTCAAAGGAGAATGGCACATCTTGCCCACCTAAGGAGTCTAGAGTTCAGCAAATGTTCCTATAAAGGACAAGATACTAAATATTTTTTTTTTTAACACCAAAAACATTTTATATTGGGATATGGCTGATTAACAATGTTGTGGTAGTTTCAGGTAAATAGTGAAGGGACTCAGCCATACATATACCTGTATCTGTTCTCCCCCAAACCCTTCTCCAGATACTAAATATTTTTCACTTTATGGATCAAACAATCTCAAGTAACTACTCAGCTTTGCCACTGTGGCCCAAAAGCAGCCATAGGGAATATACAAATGAACGGGTGTGGCTGTCTTCCAATAAAACTCTATTTACAAACACTAAAATTTGAATTTCATATCACTTTCATGTATTATAAAATATTATTCTTCCTTTGATTTTTTTTCAATCATTTAAAAATGTGAAAACTATTCTTAGCTCAAATGAAAGTGAAAGTCGGTCAGTCCTGTCTGACTCTTGGCCACCCCACGGACTACACAGTCCATGGAATTCTCTAGGCCAGAATACTGGAGTGGGTAGCCTTTCCCTTCTCCAGGGGATCTTCCCAACTCAGGGATCGAACCTAGGTCCCCACACCGCAGGAGCTGAGCCCCCCATGAATCCTTAGCTTACAGCCCACACAAGAAGAGACCAGATTTGGCCGTTGTGCTGTAGGTTCCCAGTCCTGTGTCTAGATGAGGAAAAAGAAGACACACTCACTTCTAACTAAGGTTTAAAACATGGTGCTACAGACTAAATCTCATAAATGATCATGGAAGAGGTGGTAACTTGAGAAGGACTGGAACCATCAGGGGGTGCTTTGGGGAAGAGGTAAGACTTAAGGCAAGCAATGGGATATGGTTAGGGTCAGGTAGGCTAGGTGGTGGACTGAGAGCTACCCTGGCATGGAAACATAATAGCAATAGTCTAGAAATAACTATACTATTGAGAATGCAGCAGCCCCAGCTCTCAGCATTTTATAAGCATTGTTCAATTTCATTCTCAAGTAAATTTACCCCTTTTCCAAATGAGGAGACCAAGGCTCAGAGGGTTAATAATTTGCCCAAATATACAAAGTCAGCAGCCAGAGTCAGACTCCCAGCCAAGGTTGTCTGCCTCCAAAGCCCACCCTCCCTCCCACTAAATTCTGCACTTTGATCTAGGTTCCCTCCCATTTCCTATGATCAGATGCTGCCATGTCCCTGGTGTGCCTGTATTCATGTAAATAACCATTTCTTAAATACACTCAATGAAAAATCAATTACATAGCAAAGTGGCTGAGGTTTGGATAAACAATCTAATTGTTCCCTCTGGGGCTGCTGACTGAGCAATGCCTGCTGAGAGAAGAAAGAGAGTTAACATTTATTAGGAACCCTGCCTCAGGCACTGAACAAACATCTCCTTCCTCCTGGACCTTATAGGTCTGAGCCCCTGTGGCCAAGCCCCCACTTTGCCCCAGGGAAGCTGCTGGTCTTTACCATTGCCTGCATAATGTATCTACGGTGAGGACCCCACGATCAAGGCAGATCTCTAACTAAGGCGGACTCGGGACTTGACCTCTAGGCGTACCTTCCAGGTTCCTTACTCAAAGAGGAAAACCTAGCTGCCTGCTACATGACAAGTGTTTTGATGTGATTATATCTTTCCTGGAAGGCCATTCTGCTTACACCCCTAGTTGTCCCTCAGGAGTTCTGATCATTATACTTAGACTTTTTTCCTTTTTCAAGTCAGGACACTGTTCTTGGTTGATATGCAAAGATCCCCAAAAGGTGTATTCCATCAAACCTTATCAATCATTAACACCTTACTGTGAATTAGTTTTCAAAACTTTTCAACCTGACAGGTAATTAAAATTGAGCAATTGGCTAGAGACCACGTAAAAGCCAGGTTTAAGGCATAGAAAAGGAAGGCTGAAGAAGTGGTTTTTGACAAGAAAGACTCTGAAAAAAAGTTATGGTATTCCAAAGGAGTGAATTTGCATGGGCTCTTTCTTTCTTTCCCTGTTAGCTATTATCATGAGTTATTTATGGGGAGCCGGGCAAGGTATGTGGCTGATGATGCTTGAAGAAATAAGATACAGTTCCTTACCTGAGATTCACAAATAATTACAACAGCATATGATAAGCACTGCAGGACCACTAAAGCACATCTGGAGTAAAGAGCTCCAAGTCCTGACCACCTGACTACGGAAGCCATGGGATGCCTGAAGGCGCCCGGAACAGGAAGTTGAGAGATAAAATGTCTAATCCTCGTTCAGCAGTGTGTGTGTATTTGCGCTATGACCTTGCATGAGGACCTTCTCCTCTCTGAGCCTTGGCTGACTCATTCATTCATATTAATTCACTCAACTTTGTGCCAGGGCTGTACTAAGCTTTGGGGATGGATAGCGTGTTAACATAATAGGTACTATTACTGCTCTCATAGGTATTACAGTCTAATGGGGTAAACAGACATGAAAGAAATAATTTCACAGATAATTTTCCTATAAAATGATGAAGTAAGTCTAGACCACGTATTTCCAACCTGGCTACAGAGTAGAATTAACTGGGAAGAAAGACTTAGGGGAAAAAAGGTGAATATTTAGGCATTATCCCCAAAGATTATAATTCAAATTAGTAGGACTCAAGCATAAATATTTTTATAAATTCCCCCAACTGATTCTAACATGCTACCACAGTTGAGAACCACTGAGCTAAATAGTTTCTAAATTTTCTTCCTGCTCCAAGTCTATTAGTCATTTATAGTCTGTGGATAATCTAAGACATACCTGCATAGATATATAAATTTCTGTATACTTATGCGTGTGTTGAGAGACAAAGATAAATGGAAATACAGAATGTGTGTATGAGAGAGAGAAAACAAAAACGAGATCATGTAGTCTGTAAGACAAAACACTGGAGACCAGCGAGGAATCAATACACATCAACATTTCCTAAACTTAGCCCTGAGCTTTGTTTGGCTGGATGTTTGTATAGAGACTGTTTGCCTCTTTGGCATTTTTTCTTCTTTTCCTCTTTGGCTATAACGCTCTGACTTAGGTGTGAGAGAGGCTCAAGAGGGAGGGGACGTATGTATACTCATGCAGGATTCCCCTTGATGTATGGCAGAAACAAACACAACATTATAAAGCAATTATCCCCCAATTAAAAAAGAAAAAATCCTCTGATTTAACTCCAAGCAGTGTTGACCTAAAACAAATAGACTGCCAATTATTTCTTCAGGGGGTGAAAAAAAGGGAGGGGAGAGGGTTTATTTGGGATCAGCAAAAATTTCAATTCAGTGTTTGCACACAGTGAGCCACATGAAAATGCCCAGCAAAAATGGAGATAATTCCTTTAGAGAGGAGAAAAGGAAATTGGAAGGGCTATAGTAAACAAAGGGTCCCTCGGAGGAATTAAAAGTCTGAAGCATGAAGGCTTTCACTGGCTGAGTTGTCTCTCGTTGGGTGGGTTCTTGCCAGGCTGGCTTTTCATTGGTTGAGTTGTAACTGCCTCTCATTGGCTGAGTTCTTGTCAGGCAAGAAGAGGAAGTCTTTCTTCTTCTTGGGCTCTGCTCTCATCACAAGACCTAAGAGCTACCTCTTTTGATCTCCTTATTTTTTTTAATGGAGATGTTTGTTTATTAATTTTTACAGCAGCAATGTGCCCAGCTCTGGGCCCACATTTCCTCGTCTCCTTGTCAGCTAAACGTAACAAATGAGAAGCAGATAGAACTTAAGGGATGGGACTTCCAGGGAATCCCAAGGGAGATGCTCTGGCAAGGGGGAGCAACTTCATGCCCTTCACCCTTCTCTCCCAACTTTCTGCATGGAACAGGTGTGTGATGGTGAGCTCAGTGTTGGCCATCAGAAACTGTGTAGTGACTGGAGGGGATGGAAGCAGTAAGCCAGGAATCTAAGAAGAGAGAGATAAATGAAGCATGAGGCCCCAGGGGATATCACCGTCACAGTCACCTGGACTGCCAACGTCTGGATTTCATTCATCCGAAAGGAAAGAAAAATGTTACTTTGTTTAAACAGCACACTGGAAATTATTTGCCTCTAGTACAGGCATTCTGTAGGGGGAAAAAGCGCCCCTATTCAAATTAGTTTGGGAAATATTTCACACCACCCTATAGCTCTCCAACTTCTCTGCCAAGACTCCCGTTATAAAATGCATAACCAACAAGGACCTACTGTATGGCACAGGGAACTATACTCAATATTTTGTAACAACCTATAAGGGAAAAGAACTTGAAAAAGAATACATAGCTGTATAACTGAATTACTGTGCTGTGCACCTGAAGCTAACACCACACTGTAAATCAACCACACTTCAATAAAAAGAACTCCCATTGCACGCTTGCTCATGTTAGAGGTTCATAACAAAGAAACCTGTTCACTTTGTTTGAGGCATTTCAGAACCTGGCTTTCTCCACTTCCCACAACACTACCTACTCAATACAGACACATAGAGCATCTTTTAATACTGCTTGAAGCTAATATTCTTCGGTGCATTTTGATCATCTCAGACACCAGAGCATTAAATTCCAGGACACTCAACTTCTGAGCAACTCAATCCAAAACATCAATCAACTGTTTCCTAAGGGATGTGACGAAACAGCCGGTGAAATGTTGTATTTTCCATTTTGTTGTCGGCACATTGGAGAGGCAAAGTCACAAGTGTCCTTCTCAGAAAATGGCAACAACAACCCAAAGCCAAAATGGCCTAGGTGAGCTTCCCCCCTCCAGCAACAGATCGCTCCCCATTGCCTTCTGTTCTCACTCAGCTCCAAGCAGTGAGCTGACCTGTTTTCTCATTCTGGCTTACCTAGAAGGCTTCCTGGGATACAAACAAAAATCAAGGCCACCCCAAAACTGACTTTTCGAGTAAAACTGTTTTGGCCATTTCTCAGGCAGAGCTGGCAGGGTGCAAATAACCTTCCGTTAGCAGCTCCTTCATGGTCCTAACTTAGGTGTCCACATAACACAGCCCCACTCATTCAGGCTTGGCTTTCCCGAATCTGTGGCTTAGTGTCTGTCATTGACTTTGGAACATCCCCAGCCATTACTATTTCACATATCTCTTCTGTTCGTGTATCTCTTTCTTCTCCTTTTGGAATTCTAATTATGTGTATGTGATACCTTTCGTTTCACCAGATCTGTGGTTCTCAGAGTGTGGTCCCTAGACCAGTAATATCAACATCACTTGGAAAGTCGTTTAAAATGAAATCATCAGGCTTCATTCCAACCCAGATCCATTTATTCCGAAACTCTGGCATGGGAGACAATGTGTGTTTAATCAAGATCTCTAGATGACTCTTTTGCCTGTCGAGGTTTGAGAACCTCTTGACTAAAGCAAGAAAAGGACCATTAGGACATCTGAAAGGAGTGAAACAGAGGAAAGGAAAGTACAACAGCTAGAAATAGTTAGTGTTTCTCAGAATCTTGTCCTTAATATTCTCGTTTGAATATCAGCGGTGCACTTTTGGGAGAATTTCATGGCTTAAAGGAGGCCTAAAGGAAAACGTGAGACTAACTCCAAACGAACTGCCAGCTTCTTGGCCTCCTTCAACTCAGCTCCCAGCAGTGGCTCCCAAATCAGGCTGCATCTCACCCTGAGAGCTCATTTGAAATGAACTCTGGACTATGAACCAGAAACTCCCAGGTTTGGAGCCCACGGAGCTATACCTACAGCCTGAGTCCCTGGGTTTTCTGACTCAGCCACGACCTGGCCCCAGAGGACCACTGCTAGGGCTCTATAACTGCACCCGTTGCCTACTCTTCACGAACGCTGTTTCCATCCACAAACCAGTACAGATGTGGCTCGGGCCATATTTAAACAGCCCCTGCCTCTCTGCCTCACTTCCCCTCCAAGTCCCCTTTCTTCACATTGACCACACCCTGAGAGACGGCTCCAGAGAGGAGAGCGGGGTTCCTGTGACCCCCCACGCTCCAGTGCCATCGGCCACAGGGCCTAGTGCTCCCGGCACGCAGGCTGGCTATCCTCACTGTCCGCACTCCCACCAGGATGTAACTTTCCGTTCCTTCTTCTCCACTCAGGCCCACCGAGGCTGGCCCATGGAAACATGGAGCAACTCAGAAGTTCTAATCAATTAGCCTCAAGTCCCTGATCTAACCTTAGACCCCAGGCACCACTTAGGGGCCCAGCTAGTTCATATGCATTGACGGGCCCACAGCTGGTACCTTGCTCCCTTAGAGGGACATCTCGCGAGCGCCGTCATCTTATCTGTCTCTGGAGTGTTCCAAGCATCAGTCATTCCAGGATTCCTAGGCCCTCCCATCTGTTGGGCACGTGTCACTCTCCTGGTGCCAGTGGGCTCTGGAATCGCACTGGGAGTTCTGTGCCCCGTGGGCATGGGCTCATTTTGATCGCTTCGCGTGTCAGTGTGAGAGGAGGAACTGGTCTCTGGAATCTGGCCTGTCCCTGTAGTTGGACCCATTCTAGATTCCAAGACTTCTCCAGTCCCTCCCTCCTGCCAGAGCTCAGACTCGGATCAGGCGAGGGAGGCGCCTGGGAGGCTCTCCCTCCCGCGTCAGGCCAGCGCAGGCTGGGCGCCTGAGAGGCCACGCTCTTCTGTCTGCATGCTCTCCTGTATTTTGCAACTTAGGCTCCTCACTCGCTCTGGTCCTAGCTCTGCCTGCTGATCCAAGTTGCTGTGACTGCGCCAGGCAGCTGCCTGTGCAAGACTGAAAGTAGGACGCCATCCATCCCAAGACCTCAAAACGACATTTAGTGTTTCTTATCCATCCCTAGGTTCCAAGCACAAAGAAAGCAGAGTCCCTGCCTGCAAGGAATTCAGAGCCTCGCAGGGAAGGGAAGCATGTAAACAGGCTGAGGGCAGAGGAGCCCCGCGGTGAATGACGGTAAGACAGCAGAGAAGGCTTCAGGAAGACACTAGTCTTCAATGATGCTGGGAAATGTACAGGCTGCATCTCGGTGGAGAAGGTGAGAGGCTGTTAGCAGGTAGAAGCCAGTGTGAGTCACACTGGGCTGTGTTCTGAGACTCGCAGGTGGCCAGCACCATTAGAGGGTCAGAGCCTTGGAAAGAAGAATGAGAGACGAGAGGCCCAGACTGTAGAGAGCCCCGAGGAGCCTGTGAAGGCGTGCTGGCCTCCCCAGAGGGCGCCAGTGGCCAAGAAGCCACCTGCTGATGCAGGCGGACCTAAGAGGTTCCTTCCCTGGGTCGGGAAGAGCCCCTGGAGGAGGGCGTGGCAGCCACTCCAGTATTCTCACCTGGAGAATCCCATGGACAGAGGAGCCTGGCGGACTGCAGTCCACAGGGTCACACAGAGTTAGACACAACTAAAGCAGCTTAGAATGCACGCGGGCGTGGGCTTCCATCTCTGGAACGTGGGGCACCTTGGAAGATTTTGAGGCAGGGGTGGAGAGTAACGAGATTTCAGCATCACGAAGAATCCGAGGCTGGGCCCAGTGCACAAAATCATCGATGGGGGAACCCGTTGGGAGACTATGTCAAGGACAGCTGCCAAGTAGTGGCTGAATTTCTACATCAGGGCCATCAAGTTCCTGAGGGTGTGAGACTGTGGGCAGCACCAAGGAGCCAGGAGCTCTTAATAGGCACCTGGCAATTCCCAAGCATCTGCCAAAGCAGTGACCTCTGCAGAAAGAGGACCGGGCAGGGCCCAGCTGCTCGGGGGGACTGCCATCTCCAGACCAACCTTTCAGAGATGCATGTGGCCCGCTCTCCAGGGGATACTCATGCAGCTGCTGTTCTGACAAACCTCCTCTCAGAAGAAAACCTTCTCTCTCCTGTCCAGGAAGCAATCAGCCACCTGTTGTAGAGTTCTTCAGGTTTGGGACTAAACATTCTATCGAAGCTTTAAAGAAGAATGGCCAGGTAACTTCCAAGCTACCCTCCTGCCCCCATCAGTCTGTGATTTTAGGATTCCATATATATCAGTTGCAAACACTGAAGTCTTTGGTTCCTGTAGAGTTCCTTACAAAAGTGATTCTGTGACTGTTGTAAGTACACTCATACTTCCTTTTCTTCATCCACACTGGGAACCCCAAAGCCCAGCCACTGACTTTTCTCATCTGGATCACCGCTAGAACCTTCTTCATGGCCTTCCTGCTGTCACTTTTGCCTCCACTTCTTATTCCATTTTGTATGACGAAGCCAGAGGAAAATTTCTAAAGCATGTCAGTCTGTTCAAGGCCTGCATGCATGCTAAATCACCTCAGTCACGTTCGACTCTTTGCGACCCTATGGACTGAAGCCCTCCAGGCTCCTCCGGCCATGGGATTTCCTGATCAAGAATACAGGTGTCGGTTGCCATGCCCCCCTCCAAGGGATCTTTCTGACTCAGGGATCCAGCCCACGTTTTCTGCTTTGCAGGCAGATTCTTTACTGATGAACCTCCAGGGTAGTCCATTCAAGGAACGTTCCTGCTTAAAATCCTTCCTGTTGAGACTTCCCTGGTGCTCCAGTGGTTGAGAATCCACCTTTCAATGCAGGGGATGTGGTTTCAGTCCCTGGCCAGGGAACTAACATCCCACGTGCTGCAGGGAAACCAAGCCTGCGTGTCACAACTAGAGAGCCCGCAGACCACGATGAAGAACCAGTGCAGCAAAACAAAAAATCCTCCCTGCTGCCTTCAATGATGCTTTGGGGTGGGGGGTGGAGTATGCCATGCAACATGGAAGATCTTAGTTCCCCAAGCAAGGGGATCAAACCTGTGGTCCCTGCAGTGGAAGCACGGAGTCTTAACCACTGGACCACCAGAGAACTCTCCTCCAGTGATGCCGTTAAAGGGCTCACTGGCTCCTTCATGTTGCTGCTGGCCCCGTAACCTCTCTCACTCTCACCAGCTCTCTCCCCACCCCCAATCTGAGCAATGAGAAATCTCTTCCAGTTCTCCAAACCCCTTGAACCTCTGCACAGACTGCAGAACCTCTGGGTCTCTGCACAAACCATTCTTGTTGCCTAGAGCAGTGCTGGCCTGTAGGAAAACACCAGAAGAACTCGAGCCACTTATACTATCTTAAATTTTCTAGTGGCCACACTGAAAAAAACAAAAAAGTAGAAATAGGTGATCTTATCACTAATAATACACTTTATTTAATTCAATCTATCCAAAATGTTGGGCTTTCCTGGTGGCTCAGGGGTAAAGAAGCTACCTGCCAATGGACAAAACACAGGTTCAATCCCTAGATGGGGAAGATCCCCTGGAGAAGAAAAATGGCAACCCGCTTCACTATTCCTGCCTGGAAAACTCCATGTACAGTGGAGCCCCATGGGCTACAGTTCATGGGATGGCAGAGTCAGACGCAACCGAGCAACTAAACAACATCCAAAATGCATCCAATATTCAACATGCAATTAAGGTAATAAAATATTGAGATAATTTACATTCTTTTCCACACTGCGTCTTCAAAGACTAGTATGTATTTTACACCGATAGCACATGTCAATTTGGACATGTCATATTTTCAAGTGCTCAACAGCCACATTTAGCTAGTAGTGATGATAGCGGTAAAGAACCCGCCTGCCAATGCAGGAGATGTAAGAGATCAGTCCCTGAGTTGGGAAGATCCCCTGGCAGAGGGCACGGCCACCCACTCCAGTGTTCTTGCCTGGAGAATCCCATGGACAGAGGAGCCTGCTGGGCTACAGTCCACAGGGTCGCAGAGGATCGGACACGACCGAGTCAGCTGAACACAGCACAACACAGTGGGCAGCGCCCCGGGCATCCTGCTTCTCCTCCGTCTGGGACCGTGCCCACTCTTCAGGCTCAGTGGCAAGGGCACTGTCTCTGGCTGCATCCGGGGGCCCTCCTCTGTGATCCCACAGTCCCTAAGAGCCCCTGTGGTCACTCTCACATGGAAGCGCTAAAGCCTGCGTTCTAATGTGAATCCAAGACCATAGGCTCCATGAGGACAAGAACCACACTGGCCTGGTGTAGCGCTGAGCCCCTATTCTGGGCCCAGCAGCAGACATATATTGTATGTACCAATCAGTGTCTGTTGAAGGAAGCAGAGAAATCTCATGCATTCTCACCCACTACTGGGAGGTACTATGATGATCTGAAATCTCTTGTTCAGTTCAGTTCAGTCGTTCAGTCATATCCAACTCTTTGCGACCCCATGGACTGCAGCACGCCAGGCTTCCCTGTCCATTACCAGCTCCCGGAAATCCACAACTTCCCTGTCTTTCACCAACTCCTGAATCTCTCAGAATCCCAAGAGAGATTCCCCTTTGCCTCACTCTTCCTTTCTACAACATTGGCATGTACACACACACACATATACACTCATCACACACACAACTTCACACTTACAAACACTGTTGCACTGAAACACATATATACTCACACACACACACACATGCGCACGCATGCCATACACTCTCAAACTCATGCTCAGACACATATCCACACACTCATACACTCACACGCATTGCATACTTAAGACACGTGCTTACCCCCAGGCACATTACAGAGGTTGGAGGAGCATCCAACACAGCACACCTGGGGCAGGCCTGGGACCGCATCCCAAGGCGACCGCCCCCATCTAGGCAACCAGGCTGCCTCTTGCTGGACAAGCAGGACCGCAAGCAGCACGGGTGTGTCCGGGCGCATCAACAGGGATTCGTGTCTGCCGCCAGCCAGCAACTGCTGCCAGAACCAGCTGCCAGTTAGAGACATTCCTGGACTCCTACGCTGTTAGCACCAGTCTCCCTGGCTGCACTGCCTCCGAGAGAAACCCTGCTGATTCTGAGGGCAAGCACACTGACGCAGCAGGGGATTCGGTTCGACTTGCCAAGACCTGGCACCTTATCATCCTAGCAAGGTGAAGGGCCGAACACCTCAACAATCCAATCACTCCCAGTCTCCTAGAAGACAGGACAAACTTGTAGCCTAGGTGAGGAGAGTTATAGATGATGTCTTAGAAAAGTAGCCTTAAAGCTGAAGCACTCAGTGGTGGTGGTGGTGGTGGTTTAGTCGCTCAGTCGTGTCCGACTCTTTGTGACTCCATGGACAGCAGTCCGCCAGGCTCCTCCATCCATGGGATTCTCCAGGCAGGAACACTGGAGTGGGTTGCCATTTCCTTCTCCATGTGCTGTGTGACCTAAGGCAATTAAAACACCTCTCTGGGCCTAGTACCCACCTCTATACTTTGTGTGAGTGTAGGTGTGTGTGGATGTATGTGAGTGTGTGAGTCAGTGTGAGTGACTGTGAGTATATATGGATTTTTCTGCGTTTGTGAGGCTGTGAGTCCTATACGTGTGTGAGTACAAGAGTATGTGTAAGTGTGAAGCTGTGTGAGAGGATGTTCGGGAGTACACAGCGGGTATGCGCTTGTAAGGCTGTGTGCATGTGGAGTGGGGTGCCGTTGCCTTCTCCACATACGCATATAGAAATTGGAAAAAGACAGTCAACGTGTATGGGTTTTCCTAGGGGTCTGCAGATATGGTTACTTTTATCAGTTGCAAGTCCTCAAATTTCTGGTTCCCTTTTTTTGTCCTCCCCCATTTTAATCACCCTTCTCCTGTTTCTACAAAAGAAAAGTGTTTCCTTCACCCATTCCCAGCTCCATTACGGTGTTCTCTATAGGATGTAAAGTCCTTCACTGCACCAAACAAAAAGGACAGTTAAAGATATTGGTTTGGCGAATTAAGGCATAAGAACCCCACCTTGGGGCTTCCATTCCCTCCCTGTTTCATCCATTCTTTAGGTAAAAGAAAGCCACATCCTACATGGTGGATCCTTACAGAGGTAACTTTTTAAAAAAAATTTTATTGGAGGATAATTGCTTTACCATAACTGCAGTGCTGGTTTTTGCCATACGTCAACATGAATCAGCCACAGAAGAACCCAGGTCCCCTTCCTCCTGAGCCTCCCTCCCAGCTCCCACCACATGCCTCTAGGTTGTCACAGCAGCAATTTGAGCTCCCTGCGCCGTACAGGTAACATGTAGGTTTCCATGGCACCTCTCAGTTCGTCCCACCCTTTCTTTCCCCCACCGTGTCTGCAAGTCTGTCCTCTGTGTCTTGTTGCTGCCTGCAGACAGGTTCATCAGCAGCTTTCGTCAGATGCGTTAGGGAATTCGCACAGCGGGTATGTCGGCCATCTGGGGTAAGGACCGCAGCTCTGCATTCCTTAAGTCTTGTCAAAGCTGCATGGCTTTGACAGAGTCTGGGGAGAGTGAAGGAAAGGCAACGTTGTAAGCACTAACGAAGGCTAAAAATGGCTTTCCCTCACCCACCATAGCAAAGAAAAGTGATCCTTCCCAACTTCTCTCAATACTCAATTCTAGGACGAGCCAAAACCAAATGGCAAAGAACAACAAAACCTTTGAGCAGCCGCACCAGCACAGGTTTGTAACACTGATTCTTTTAAACACAACTGAAGTGTTTTCAGGGGCCATTGAACTTGGGAAGTTGTACTGGATATAACCCACAGATCAAAGTTTTATATGATTTGTTTTAAATGCAGTGTGCATTATTTAGTAGGTTGTTAAAATCTATTTTATCAAGTAATATAGTGAGATATATATTCCAATTACAGTCAACCCTGAGATTACTTCACCTTATAAAATGTTTAAATATTTTCCCTCCTACAACGCCTATTAATCAAGAAAGAAAATTAAATGCTAGCTGCTGGATAAACTCATTTTTAGCAATATATACCTTTTCCTCTCATTAAATGTGCTAGAAAATTTATCTCAATGTCTATGAAATTAGAGTTATTTCTGTGTTTTCATACAAAATTCTTATTTATTTCCAAAAATTAATTCTAAAGTTTGGTACATACAGAATTACTCAGAAAATGCCATACCTTTTCATCATGCTTTTTGCTTCAAAACTGAAATTTGGGCACAAAACATTGAATTATGACAAACTGATGAAAAACAGCAAATGGGTTTATTCTTGTTTCTACAACTTTTCAGGAAATAGATTAATTATATTCTTCATGACCTTCATCTTGTCTGCTTTTAATAATCATTTTTACAAGATTAGAAGCAGTCTTTTTTTATGGTAGGTTTCATAATATCCCCCAAAATGTACTATAATGTTGATTTGAATTAAAAATTTGTCAGACGTTTTCTTAGAGAAANAACTTTTCAGGAAATAGATTAATTATATTCTTCATGACCTTCATCTTGTCTGCTTTTAATAATCATTTTTACAAGATTAGAAGCAGTCTTTTTTTATGGTAGGTTTCATAATATCCCCCAAAATGTACTATAATGTTGATTTGAATTAAAAATTTGTCAGACGTTTTCTTAGAGAAAGTAAACCTCTTGTGTAGATTGGGTTGACAAGAAAGACTAGTGTTGCTAAAGAGATTATGCATTTTCCATAAGTCAAAAGGGCTAAATCTGAGCTCTAAGGTTTTAACCAAAAGATATTTAAACATGTTATAAAATAGAAGTATTTTATTTCTTAAAATTGCATTGGGAAAAGTGGATTGAAATTAACAATATTTTAATTTTCCAATTTTTATGAATAAATTGAACTAGACAAGGTGAAAAAATAGCAGATGTAGTTAATAGTCACTGAATGAATTTTAGAAAAGTCTTTAGGATAGTCTCAGAAATTGAAAAAGTGAGTGGTTCTAATGACGGATAGCAAATGCCTTAGGAAGCTTTTTCTTTGTCAACAAAATTGAAGGAGAAAATAATTTTTGAAGATGGACCACTGTGTGATTTTGGGAGCATTTAACCCAAAAAGATTTCAAATAATTAATGAAGTTATCAAAATATCTCCTGTTCCTATCCACTTACNTTTTCTTTGTCAACAAAATTGAAGGAGAAAATAATTTTTGAAGATGGACCACTGTGTGATTTTGGGAGCATTTAACCCAAAAAGATTTCAAATAATTAATGAAGTTATCAAAATATCTCCTGTTCCTATCCACTTACTCACATTAGTAAGATTTCTCAGTGTTCACATCTAATAAAAACAAAGTAAATAGTCTTCAGAAAAGAATAGAATTTAAAAAAAAAAAAACTTTTTTTTAATAGCATTGATGTGTCTCCCTTTTTCATTCTAGCAACGTGTAATACTTGTTATCCAACTAGGACAATCCCATTAACCTCATTAAGAAATGTGGCCACAATGAATTTTTATTATTTAATTTACTATTGACAAAATTTATGTTATATATACTATATTTTGATTTTTGGTATACTGATAATAATGATCACTCATTCAAGAAACAATTTTACTATTTAGAACTTTATGGAACTATTTTAATAATAAAAACATTATATACAAGAATATGTATATATTTGACACTACTTAAAAATGGTTACGGGTGTAAGTATTATGTGTTTTTTAACCACAGTTAAAAATAAGTTTTTTTAAAAATTCCTGACACATATATAACACAGACATAGTATTATTTCAGAANTTTTGATTTTTGGTATACTGATAATAATGATCACTCATTCAAGAAACAATTTTACTATTTAGAACTTTATGGAACTATTTTAATAATAAAAACATTATATACAAGAATATGTATATATTTGACACTACTTAAAAATGGTTACGGGTGTAAGTATTATGTGTTTTTTAACCACAGTTAAAAATAAGTTTTTTTAAAAATTCCTGACACATATATAACACAGACATAGTATTATTTCAGAAATGTATGTTAAATAGTCAATAAAGGATTATCCAATACAAAAACTTACTACATTAGAATAAAATTCTGAGAGAGATAGAATAGAAAGACAAGTGTAAGAAGGAGAATGAAATAAAATTCTCATTGTTAAAAGTTTACTCACAGGATGTTTAAATGGATGAAGGTGGATATCAAATCATTATGATGCTTAGAGTCCAAAGAATATATTTAACAAATGATGACAGTTTCGTTTAAAGAGTCCCTATTTATGATATGCTGAAATCATACCCTCTGAAATGATTTCAACTTATGGAGAAAATTGTAGCTATTTACTTAAAGATGTTGGAGGCACCACCCAGATTTTAGGGTGCATTTTTGGAAGGCACGTGAGCAAAATGGAAGGGCACTGCCTCTGAGTCGGGGGGTGGGGAGGGGTCCTGGCAGCAGAGGCCAGCTCTAGGTTTCCTGCAGAGTGGGGATTGTCTGCCTTGTTCTTCTACCTAATTGCTTAAGGGCATTTCTTTTTTCTAAAGAAAGCAGTGACTCTGTGGACCAAGAGCTTTCAAAGGCTTGGGACCCCCCTCTGGCTCTGTCCGCTATTACAGCAGTCTCTTTTTTTTAATATAAATTTATTTATTTTAATTGCCATTAAAAAGAATACATTTGAATCAGTTCTAATGAGGTGGATGAAACTGGAGCCTATTATACAGAGTGAAGTAAGCCAGAAAGAAAAACACCAGTACAGTATA
>SJYA01003980.1:0-10465 GCA_006410615.1 Neotragus moschatus | reverse complement strand
CAGATGAATGGATAAGAAAGCTGTGGTACATATACACAATGGAGTATTACTCAGCCATTAAAAAGAATACATTTGAATCAGTTCTAATGAGGTGGATGAAACTGGAGCCTATTATACAGAGTGAAGTAAGCCAGAAAGAAAAACACCAGTACAGTATAATAACGCTGTTATTACAGTATATTACAGTATAAACGCTGCTGCTGCTGCTGCTAAGTCACTCCAGTCGTGTCCGACTCTGCGCGACCCCAGAGACGGCAGCCCACCAGGCTCCCCCGTCCCTGGGGTTCTCCAGGCAAGAACACTGGAGTGGGCTGCCATTTCCTTCTCCAATGCATGAAAGTGAAAAGTGAAGTGAAGTCGCTCAGTCATGTCCAACCCTCAGCAACCCCGTGGACTACAGCCTACCAGGCTCCTCCGTCCATGGGATTTTCCAGGCAAGGGTACTGGAGTGGGCTGCCATTGCCTTCTCCGATACTAATACATATATATGGAATTTAGAAGGATGGTAACGATAACCCTGTATGCAAGACAGCAAAAGAGACACAGATGTACAGCAGTCTTTCTGTTCAACTGGAAGCCCCCTAAGCCAGGTTTTTCACACATAGACTGATGCATTCATTTAGGAAGGAGAGAATGTAGGGACTTTGAGTTATTAAACATCTACCATGTGCCAGATACCGTACAGGATGTTTATATATATTTGTGTGATTTCATTTATTAATAGGAATAATTAAGGTTACGATTGTTATTGTTATAATTATTGTTATTATGGTGAATACTTACCATGTACAAGACACTAAAGGGCTTCTCAGGTAGCACAGCGGTAAAGAACCTACCTCCTAATGCAGGAGACACTGGTTCGATCCCTGGATTGGGAAGATCCCCTGGAGTAGGAAATGGCAACCCGCTCCAGCATTTTTGCCTGGGAAATTCCACAAGCAGAGGGGCCTGGTAGGCTACAGTCAGTAGGTTCGCAGAGTCAGACATGACTGACAGGCACACACCGACGCATACCAGACGCTAAATTGTAAACTTTCCATGAGTGATGGTAATCAGTCTTTACAATAATCCTGCAGGGCAAGAGTTATGATCATTCCAATTTTACAGATGAGAAAAATAAGGCTCAGATAAATCTTTCAATATTAATCCATAGCTAGTAGGTGAGAAAGCCTGATCACAACATCAAAGTCCACACTTCTGACTTTAGGTGTTGTCACGCCCACTTAAAGAGATGCTCAGATGGGTTAAACTTGGGTAGAGAGAAGTCATTAAGTAAGTCCTGTAACTCTTGCCCTGCAAGGTTACGGTAAAGACTGATCACGATCACTCACGGAAAGTTTACAATTTACTGTCTGGTGTGCGTCTGTGTGTGCCTGTCAGTCATGTCCGACCCTGCAAGCCTACTGACTGTAGCCTACCAGGCCCCTCTGCTTGTGGAATTTCCCGGGCAAAATTTCCCAGTCAATCTGACTGATTGATCCACTCCCTAATTTTGTTCCAGAAAAGCATCCAGGCACTTCCTGATAACTACAAATACTCCTTTTTTCCTAGAATTCTCCAAATACATTAGTCATCCTGCGTCTCAGCCAATTTCATAATGTGGACAGAATTGATTTTATTATAATTATTCTTTTTTATAATTGACCTTTATATTATCCTCATTCTATAATTATTACCCCTCACTTTTTTTTTCCTTCTTGCAAATGAGAAAACTAAACCACCCAGAATCTTCCCTGAAACTTGCCCCGACCCCCAGCATCTGACAGACTCCAGATCAGAGCACATCTGACAGCTGTGAAAACGAAGCCAAGGCAGCTGATGGAAGGGGGCCCCCAGAGCACGCAGGGCTGCACAGCTGAGCCGGGCGGGAAGCCCTGCACGCTCTGCGCTCTCGGCCAGCAATGCAGGCGAGGGCTCCAAACTGACCCGTCCCATCGGGGGTGCCTATCTGTCCACAGTCTCACTCAGTTTTAATCAGGAAGCCTTCCGTCCCCAGGCCAAGAAAGGGGCGTGCCTCCAGGTCTCGAGAAGAGAGAGGAGTGTGGGGTTCACCCCTCGCTGTCATTGCCTGAACAGGGCACTTGGTTCTTCATTGGACTTTGCAAAAGGGCCTTTTTGGTTTTTTCCTGCTAATTATGCCCCAGGCAATAGCTGGGAGGGGGCGGGCAGGAGGAACATTTAAACCTAATGTAATACTCGAAAAACGCCAGACCCAGATTTGACCCTGGGGGAGCCCGNCACTTGGTTCTTCATTGGACTTTGCAAAAGGGCCTTTTTGGTTTTTTCCTGCTAATTATGCCCCAGGCAATAGCTGGGAGGGGGCGGGCAGGAGGAACATTTAAACCTAATGTAATACTCGAAAAACGCCAGACCCAGATTTGACCCTGGGGGAGCCCGAGCTGTGGACAGGCGCACTCACATGATGGAGAGGGAGCAAGACTGGACTTCTCTGGTGTTTGCCTACTGATACTCCCAGAATTCCCCTGCCTACCTGGGAACGTGCAACCCAGGGAGAAATAAATGGTCTCATACTGGTGCTTTTTTTTTTTTTTTTTTTTTTTTAAGGATTAGAAGAGAAGAAATAGCTTTTGTTTTCTTTTTTTCCCTGTTGGCTAACCATGACATTCGACCTACAGGCTTAGAAAACAACTTGAGTAGCAGTGTGAGTGATTAGACAAGACAACAGCCTGGGATATTCTCTTAGGGAACAGGGGAAGCCCAGGCTGTCTTTTCTTCTAAAATGTGTGGCAATCATCAGAAAAGAGCAGCTGTCAAACTCACCTCCTGCCCCAGCGGGGGTGCAAGGCTGCTGCCATCTCCATTTAATTGGTTTATTAATCTTATAACGCAATACAAACCTCTGTCTCTCTGCTTCCCTAGTTAACCAGGCTTGGGTTTTGTAAATATGTTTAAATAAGCTCCAAAACCCACAAGGCTTCTCTCCTTTTGGTTACAGGCTCCCGCCAGGCCAAACCCCAGCCAGAACTGAAATGAATAAATGGCTGTCCCTCCCAGTCCATCTGCTCCCTTTTCGGGGTGGCGATGTGAGGGCAGGACATTTGCAGGGAAGAAATGTCCTTCACCTCCTCAGAAGTTTACTGTGCTCCTTGGCGGGAGGGCTGCTGTTCCATGCAGAAGCGTAAATTAAGACGTTAAGAGCAAGAGGAGAGAAAAGGACACCATTCCAACCTTTATATGTAAATCACTCCTTCTTCCAGCCTCCCATACTTGTTGGGAACGAGATCTAGTTAACAGAGGAGCGGCTCTTTTGTAGGACTCTGTGAACTCCTGAAGACAATGCCCATCAGGGAAAGAAGAGGAAATGTGAGGCCAAAGGGAGAGAGATAGATGGAGGGATTGTCCAGAGACGGATCTGGGTGAAAATGTGCCCGCGCTACAGCTAACTGTGTGCTAACAGCTGTGTGCACATCGGTCTCACCCGATACACTGTGAGTCCCAGCAGGCTCGGACTAGCACCAAGTACAAAGCAAAGAACATAGTTTCGAAGGAGGAAAATAGGGAAGGGAGGCAGGAAGCGTAAGAGCAGAGAGGAAAGAAAAGTGGGAAGTGCGTGGACAGACGGACGGATGGAGGGATGGAGAGGGGATGAAAGAGTAGAAGAGGGGGTGTGGGGGTGGGTGGATGAGGTGATAAGGATTTGGACAAGAAACCACACTCTTTACAGCCTCTGTGGCTCCAGAAAACCATGCAATGGTGTTTCTTTCTCAGATTGTTCTATTGGAAGACTCTCTTTTCTAGGAGAATCCCCAGAAAGCATGGTCAGAGACAGCTTAGGTGACATACAGCACCCAAACAATGCCAGCAAGAAGGAAAAAAAATCCCCATCTGTCTCCCAGTTATTTTGAAAACAAGATGCTAATCAACTCACTGCTTGGATTATAGAGGTTATCTTTACTTATTCACCTATTTGTTTTGCTGAATTGTGTCCAAAGGGCTTCAAGCACCCAGAGTAAGCAAAACTGCAAAACTTAAATCTACCATCTGGACACTTCTAAACATCTGGATGTTTGGCATCATGCTGACCACACTCAGAGTGTTATGGCTGTGGAATTATAGCCCAGAGCAGCAGGAGGGCAAAGAAGGAAGTATAAATTAGAGTGTTTAGAGCGATCATCTGTACAGATGTGAGAGCTTTACCACAAAGAAGGCTGAGTGTCCAGGAATAGATGCTTTTGAACTGTGGTGTTGGAGAAGACTCTTGAGAGTTCTTTGGACTTCAAGGAGATCCAACCAGTCCGTCTTACAGAAATCAGTCCTGAATATTTTTTGGAAGGACTGATGCTGAAGCTGAAACTCCAATACTTTGACCACCTGGTAAGATGAACTGACTCATTGGAAAAGACCCTGATTCTGGGAAGGATTGAAGGCAGGAAGAGACGGGGACGACAGAGGATGAGATGGTTGGACGCCATCCCTGACTCAATGGACATGAGGTTAAGTAAGCTCTGGGAGTTGGTGATGGACAAGGAAGCCTGGCGTGCTGCAGTCCATGGGGTCGCAAAGAGTCAGACACGACTAAGCGACGGCACAACAGCAACAGACGGATCACACATTCTAGGGTGCCCGTGAATGTCCAGATTTCAACTACCCTGAACCATGGTCAAACCGTATCTCCACTTCCATTTGAAGAATGCGGTTGCACAGATAGAGGTGTAAAAGAGTATGAGGGAGAAGGGAGAGGGAGAGGGAGAAAGGACAGGGAAGGAGAGCAAGCACTAGGATAGGACAGGAGCTGGCTGGGGCACAGCTCTGAGCAGTGAGACGCGGCAGCCGGGGCAGCACAGGACGCGCGGCGCTCCTACGGGTGCTCTTTCCGGAGCCGGATACTCTTTCCGGAGCCGGAGCCGCTCCCTCACCCGCATTCCACGATCCGGAGGAAACAGCCAGAGCACCAGGTGTCCTGGAGTTTGCCTCAGCAGTGTGAGTCGCAGCCCAGAAATCTGGGCCTCCCCATTCTACAGGGAGAAAAACTAAGGCTTAGGAGGGAACAGCATCTATCCAGCTACGAGCGAGAAGGCAGAGGTGAGGGGAAGCTCCCTGCCTCCCGGGCATCTTCACCAGAGGGAGGAGGGGCAGAGAAGCCTTGCCTGAAGTCCTCACTTCCCACTGCCCACACATGCATCAGAGAAGAGGCCAGACAGAGGGGAGAGCTACAGATGGCTTCAGTTCAGTTCAGTCCAGTCGCTCTTTGCGACCCCATGGACTGCAGCACGCCAGGCCTCCTTGTCCACCACCAACTCCTGGAGTTTACTCAAACTCACGTCCATCGAGTCGGTGATGCCATCCAACCATCTCATCCTCTGTCGTCCCCTTCTCCTCCCACCTTCAATCTTTCCCAGCACCAGGGTCTTTTCCAGTGAGTCAATCCTTCACATCAGGTGGCCAAAAAGTATGGAGTTTCAGCTTCGGCATCAGTCCTTCCAGTGAATATTCCAAACCGATTTCCTTTGGGATGGACTGCTTAGAAGTCTGAAAAAGATTGGCATGGAAACACACACACACACGCACGCACACATGAACGCATATACCAAATGTCCTTAAGAGTCATTTTACTTTAAACCCATTAGAAGAAAAATCTGCTCCCTGCCTGCCAACCTCGCCTGCTCTCCGCCGTTCCGGCTTGCTGTGATATGTTTTTGTTTTCTGTCCAGGGTGATTGATTACAAAAGAGCAAATTAGCTCCCACTGCTTTTCAGATGCATTTCCTCTCTTACAGAGAAGATGCTATGAGCATCACTTCTCTCTCCCCTCTGCCCGCCTGGCTGCTGGCTGCAGTCACTGCAACGTCAGGGAGGCTTTCTCAGCAGGGAGGAGGGGCACGGGCTCTCGGAGAACCCACAGCCCTCCCTAGTGCCCAGTCCTGCTCCCACCATGCCTCCCCCGTCTCCTCTTCCTAGCCCCCAGGGCATCCCTCTGCTTACTCCAGGCTACTTTTACGTACCTCTGTGCTTGGGCCTGTGCACCCAGCTGCCTGGCACAGAGTGGACACTGTTGAATGAACAAATAAATGATGGGTGAAGGATAAACACTAAGATCTCAACTTAATGAAACAGACGCTCTCCCTCGCCCCCGCCCCCCTCCCCCAGCTGCCCTGGGCCATACTACTCAAAGTGCCCAATCTGGCCCAGAAGCATCAGGAATCACCTGGGAGCAAGGTTTCCAGGATTCTGACCTTGAGAAGCGTTGCTACATGCTAGTTGAGGCGGGCTGGTGGACAAGATGACCCCTTAAAACCCTCATTGCTTTCTGTGTGTGCCCAACCAACATGGCAGATATCAGATGGCTGTGGTCATGGAAGGCTTAGCTTGGGGTCGTAACAGCCAGAGTGCTGGCCTGGGAGGGGAAGGTGGAGTCTCTTCCTTTCTGTCTAGCCCTTCCTGCTGTTCTGCTCCTCTGGGGGTCCCAGCTGACAGATCCAAAGCACAGCATGGCTTTGCTCTAACTAATTGCCAACAGTTGGCTGTAGCTACATTCCTTATTCAAAAAGCCTCATTAATCTCCTAATGCCAATGTAGCCACAGCTGCTAATGGTGCTCTCACCTCCCAGCACCCAGTTCCCGGGGGGCGGCGGGGGGACAGCCTGGCTCCTTCTGGCAGCAGAACAGCAGGAAACAGCTTCCTTCTCGGAGGCCTCAGCCAGTGCCTGGGGACAGGGAGCCAGGCCGGTGTGAACCCGGCTGAGCCCTGCCTCTGGCTGGAGTGGCCCTAGGAGGTCTGCCCCAATTCTAGGCCATCTGTGGGTCAGGAGCCCTGGAGTGATTCAGGCGGTGTAAGAGTGGATTCCAACAACCCTGGAGGAAGGGTATCTGCAACCTCTGGGGTGAGCTGAGCTGCCCTCTCACGGCCAAATTAAGAAGTCTGTCCCTTCATCCCTTGGGTATAGGGATAAGCTCTACCTTGGAAGACCTTGCAGGATGCTTGGAGGCACGGAAGAGGTACATTCTGGAAGTTCATGGTGATGAAGACCTAAGAAGTTCAGAGCCTCTTTCCAAGACTTGAGTCTGAGGCTTCTCCTATGGCTCAGAAAACAGGATTTAAATGTTCTCCTGCTTCTCCTCCTGAAAGTTCTGCTTCTGTGGATTTGCCTTGGGAATATAAAGTCTTAAGGGAAAGGATGTGTTTTCCACACCTGGTTCCCGGTACCTGGCCCTGCTACCCCGTCAGCCATCTGCCTAGACTCCCACCAAGGGGGTAAAGAAGAGAGTGCGAAGGAAGAAGAAGAGAAAGAAAGAAAAGACAGGGAAGGAAAGAGAGCAAAGGAGCTCTCAGGGGCAGGTCTCTGAGCAGCGAGAATATGATGAATGTTACGAATAAGATGCTTAATGAAGGCCAACGCCAACGCCTCCATCCCGCAGCTGTGGGACTGGTCCCGATGGGCGAGCTACTCACTAGCCATGGGATTGAGCTGGGCCAGCTTAGGGCTTTATCCTCTTTCTTCTTCTAATGTTTTAATGTGAAATTTTTCAGACAGAAATTTGAAAGAATTATATAAGCAATGCTAATTTTCTAATAATATGGTGGGTATACGGAATTTTTTTTTTTCTGTTTTTGTTCTTTAAATGCACCCTCTGGCCTCTGTCAATTCCATCAGTATTGCCAGGGCGGATGGGAGCAGACATCGTGCTCCCCACACAGTAGTTGTTAGAGCAATACTGCTCTCTGCTGACCACAGGCTGTCATTTCTCTGAGACGGCTCTTCAGCAAAAGACTCGGGAAGTGTTGGATCAGATCGTTCCTGCTCAGTCATCTGCTTTGCCCCTCTTGTACTGTGCATTGCCAAGGTGCCTCCTTAGTGCTGTTGGAACCCATCCAGGCACGGCGACGGGCACCAGGACTGAGATGCAGCTGAGCTCAGACAATTAAATAAATGTACTAGGCGAGCTAATGTCCTTGTATCTTTATTGTTCTACAGCCTCTGGCTGAGCCCTACTCACACGAGGCTGAGCACCAGGGCTGTAGCGCAACGCTGTGATTCCGCTCCATGGACAAATAACTTGAGCACGCTGAGCCTCATTTTCCTGCTTGGTGAAATGGGGGCCACCAGACTCTATCTTCCCTGGGGAAGGGAAGGGCTGTGGAGCAGAGAGTGAGAAAGACAGCAATAAATCCCCACGGTTCCAGACACACTGAAAGAACTAGAAAGCACTCGCCTTCCTAAAGCAGCAACGAACCCATCGACTTCAAGTAAATGAAGGGACCTGTTGACTTCAAGTAAAAACCCTGGGCCTTGGTCTGTCTGATGTTTATCCTGAGATGTTCTTGTTCAGTCACTAAGCCATGTCTGACTCTTCACAAGCCCATGGACCGCAGCACGCCAGGCCTCCCTGTCCTTCGCTGTCTCCCGGAGTTTGCCCAAGTTCATGTCCATTGACTCGGTGATGCCATCCAACCATCTCTGAGACAGCCAGTGCTCAAATATCTCTAGCAGTGGGAAAGGGTGAAGCAGAAGGGATCATCCCAAACAGTGGCCACCTAGAGGGTCAAAGCGCCTGTGTAACTGGGAACTGAGAGAGCAGGCCTCCTTTTTCCCTGCCCTTTGCCACTTGTGTTATTCAGGATCAGTTAGAGCAGTGGTTCTCAAACTTGACCTATGTCTGATTCACCTGGAGCAGCTGTTTAAACCCAGCCTCACGCTCGGCCTCTGATTCAGTATGTGTGCAGTGGAGCCTGAAAATTTGCATTTCTAACAGGATCCCAGGTGAGCAGACCAGATGGAGAACTCCCAGGCTAGGCTGTGCTGCAGTAATGACTCATGAGTCTCAGTAGCGTCACACCATGAAAGTTTACTTCTTGTTCATGCTGCATATGGAATACCAGTCAGCGCATCCCCGTTACACACAATCACTGGAGGACTCGGGTCAACAGATGGCTCATCAACTTATAGCTGCAATTTCTGGAACATCTCACCTTCTAAGCTGCTGTGACAAAGGAAAAGAAAGTGAAGAATCACATTTGGGCTTTTAACTGTCTCATCCCAGAAGTGAGGACACTAGTTATGTGCATTCACATTCCACCCACCACAGCTACTCACAAAGCCCTGCCACGCTCCAGGTAGAAGCCTGCCATGTGCCTAGAAGGAGAGGGAGCTGGACTGGATACTGGGGGTCACCTGCGCTGCAACCCTGCCTGTCCAGCACACGTGCTCACTCACAGGAACGTGTGCAACCTCATCAACATGGAACAGTGGTTATCGGGACACACTTTCAGCTTCTTACATGCTGGTCATAGAGCAGTGATGATGGGAAGATGACAGTGATGGTGATGGTGGTGGTGGTGATGGTGATGATGGTGAAGATGATGGTGAAGATGGTGGTTGTCATGATGGTGGTGGTGGTGATGGTGGTGGTGGTGATGGTGATGATAATGCTGGTGGTGATGATGGTGATGGTGGTGGTGATGGTGATGATGATGGTGATGGTGGTGGTGGTGATGGTGATGATAATGGTGGTGGTGGTGATGATGGTGATGATGGTGGTGGTGATAGTGATGATGGTGAAGATGATGGTGGTGGTGATGATGGTGGTGGTGGTGGTGGTGATGGTGGTGGTGGTGGCGGTGGTGGTGGTGATGGTGGTGATGATGGTGGTGATGATGGTGGTGGTGGTGATGACAGTAGGCAATAACCACTGAGTGCTTACTATGTGCCAGGAACTAAATGCTTTCTGTGTATTAACTCAGTTGTCTCTCACAACAGCACTAATGGTAAGTACCATTTACACTTCCATTACGAATGAGGAAGTTGAAACAGCGTGTGGTGATGCAGTTCCCCAGGTCACATTGGTTGGGAGACGCGGCTGGGACTGTCACCCAGCCAGTCCGACACTAGAGGCGCGTGCTCAGCCACTCTTCTGCTCCATCGCTCTGCAGTTAATCTTATTTTTGAAGAGAGAATAGAGGAGACTCTAGTGGGAAGGCCTAGTTCCTGGATAAGTTGATAGTTCAGACTATTCTAAATATAAACAGTTCTACAGAGAGCAACACCACACCAGTAACGCTACTGATATATGGAATTGGCTCAAGCCGGATATATTAATATGGGATTCAGTTCCAACAGAGGGTTTTTAAGGCCCTCACTGATGCCCTACAATGTCCAGAAGGCCAAGAAAGTTCCCCTCAAAGAACAGAGTCTTCCCAGTAGTTTTTCAGTGATCANAGTTCTACAGAGAGCAACACCACACCAGTAACGCTACTGATATATGGAATTGGCTCAAGCCGGATATATTAATATGGGATTCAGTTCCAACAGAGGGTTTTTAAGGCCCTCACTGATGCCCTACAATGTCCAGAAGGCCAAGAAAGTTCCCCTCAAAGAACAGAGTCTTCCCAGTAGTTTTTCAGTGATCAGAACAATGAGATAAGATATCTCTATAAACTCTGGAAAATTCTGAGAGAGATGGGAATACTAGCCCACCTGACCTGCCTCTTGAGAAATCTGTATGCAGGT
>SJYA01003979.1:11386-43792 GCA_006410615.1 Neotragus moschatus | reverse complement strand
TAGACAAAGACCTTGAAGAGGGAGAGTATACTATACAGTATCTCAGAATATATCATAAAGATACAACGACTGAGACAGTTTGATATTGGCTCAAACTTAATGAGCAATTAAATCAAACAAAAAAAATCCAGCAATATATTCTCATATATATTTATATTTATGGAGAAGGCAATAGCATCCCACTCCAGTACTCTTGCCTGGAAAATCCCATGGACACAGGAGCCTGGTGGGCTGTGGTCCACGGGGTCGCCAAGAGTCAGACACGACTGAGTGACTTCACTTTCACTTTTGACTCNAAAAAAAATCCAGCAATATATTCTCATATATATTTATATTTATGGAGAAGGCAATAGCATCCCACTCCAGTACTCTTGCCTGGAAAATCCCATGGACACAGGAGCCTGGTGGGCTGTGGTCCACGGGGTCGCCAAGAGTCAGACACGACTGAGTGACTTCACTTTCACTTTTGACTCTCATACATTGGAGAAGGAAATGGCAGCCCACTCCAGTGTTCTTGCCTGAAGAATCCCAGGGACAGGGGAGCCTGGTGGGCTGCTGTCTCTGGGGTCTCATGGAGTCGGACACGTCTGAAGCAACTTAGCAGCAGTAGCAGCTACATATTTATATTTAATTATAGTATGATAGAACAAATGACAAATGAATCATTTTTTAATTAATGGTGAAAATTTTACTGACATCTATAAATAATATATTTATTATATTATCCAAGCTTGAGTCCCACCCCATACTTAAAAATAGATTCAAGTTGAATTGTAGATCATGATATTAAAAGCAGAAAGAATAGAAAGTGACATAAAGCAATATCTTCATGTCTTAGATTTAGAGAGTTTGTAAATAATACACAGATATAAAAACTTGATAGACTTCTCTATAGCAAATTTAAGAATTTATGGTCATATACTAGTCAGATCTAAGAAAGCACTAGATGAAAAAAAGGTATTAAAAATAAATGACAAAAATTTTACTGCAGCAAAAAAATTAAAAAATCCTCCTCAGCAACTTTTGATTTCTGATTTCAGCACATAGAAGTTGCCAATACATCTTAGTAATAATGAAAAATCTAAGCAAACTGAAAAATGTACCTGAGAGATCAAGAAGGGAAGTGAAACCATAGGACACATCATTATCTCCCAAATTGGAAGGACAGACACAGAGAATCAAAAATTACTGAGACAGAGCACAGGAGGTTACTGGAGGTTCAAGACAGACAATTCTGAGAGATTAGCAGTTCCACAGGGACCCAGTCATGGTTGCTGGAGCCCACATGAGTTTGTAAGTTTTATGTCCAGAATGCTACCAGTTTCTCAGAAAAAATATCAGATAAAAATTCCCTTATGGTTCCTGCAGGAGTGAGGGAAGGGAGACATCTTGAAATATACCAAGGCATTCTGTGCTCCCTAAATCTTTCCTCAGGTGAAACTATTTAAATAGAATCAAATCTGTAGGATTTTATCAGAGCCTAACTGATTGTAGCTCAATTCAGTTGCTCAGTCCTGTCCAACTCTTTGCAACCCGCTGGACTGCAGCACACCAGGCCTGCCTGTCTGTCACCAACTCACGGAGTTCACTCAAACTCATCTCCATCAAGTCGGTGATGCCATCCAGCCATCTCATCCTCTGTCGTCCTCTTCCTCTCCCGCCTACAATCTTTCCCAGCATCAGGGTCTTTTCAGATGAGTCAGCTCTTCGCATCAGGTGACCAAAGTATTGGTGTTTCAGCCATCAGTCCTTCCAGTAAATATTCAGGATTGATTTCATTAGGGATGGATTGGATATATCTCTTTGCAGTCCAAGGTATATCGAGAGTATTCTCAACACCACAGTTCAAAAGCATAAATTTTTTGGTGCTGTACTTTCTTTATAGTCCAATTCTTACATCTGTACATGACTACTGGAAAAACTATAGCTTGGACTAGACAGATCTTTGCCAGCAAAATAAAGTCTCTTCTTTTTAATATGCTGCATAGGTTGGTCATAACTTCTCTTCCAAGGAGCAAGTGTCTTTTCATTTCATGGCTGCAGTCGCCATTTGCAGTGATTTTGGAGCCCCTCCCCCTACGCCCCCAAAAATAAAGTCTGTCACTGTTTCCGTTGTTTCTCCATCTATTTGCCATGAATTGATGGGACCAGATGCCATGATCTTCGTTTTCTGAATGTTGAGCTTTAAGTCAACATTTTCAGTCTCCTCTTTCAGTTTCATTAAGAGGCTCTTTAGTTCTTCTTCACTTTCTGCCATAAGTGTGGTGTCATCTGCATATCTTAGGTTATTTCTAAGATACGATATTTCTCCCAGCAGTCTTGACTCCAGGTTGTACTTCACTCATTCCAGCATTTCTCATGATGTACTCTACATACAAGTTACATAAGCAGGGTGACTATATACAACCTTGTGCTACTCCTTTCCTGATTTGGAACCAGTCTGCTGTTCCATGTCTAGTTCTAACTGTTGCTTCTTGACCTGCATACAGATTTCTCAAGAGGCAGATCAGGTGGTCTGGTATTCCCATCTTGTTAAGAATTTTCCACAGTTTGTTGTGATCCATAGAGTCAAAGGCTTTGACATAAGGGAAAGTAAACACACAATTTAGTTGATGCTGGCATTCCATCCAGAGCAAGGGATATACCCAATTCCAACTCCCTCTAGCCCTCTACATGGAAGAAAGAAAATACTCATTCCAGTCCACTCTAGCCATCCTGTTGCAGATAAGAGGGAGAAGGTATAGAAAAGCACTTCTGAAATGAACACTCCAGAAACACAGACTCTCTGACCCATTGCTATCACATTACTTAAGTCATAATTGCAACAGTTCTTTTACCCAGTTTATATGTCTGATTATGAAGAAAAAGTATAAGGCGAACTAAAGATCAAAAAATAGTTTGAAGAGACAGAGCAAGCATCATATGTAGTTAGATATGCCAGCAGAGTTGGAATTATCAAACTGGAAATTTAAAACAATCATGATTCATATGCTAATACTCTTGTACAAAAGTAGACAGCATACAAGAACAGATGGGCAAGTAAGGAGATAAGAATTCTAAGAAAAAACCAAAAAGAAATATTAGAGATAAAAACCATTATAACTGAAATTTCCTTAATAGTTATTAATAATTAATATTAATAGTGGGCTTATTAAACTGAACACAGCTGAGGAAAGAATCTCTGAGCCTGAAGATATCTCGATATAAACTGTCAAAACTGAAAGTCAAAAAGAAAAAGGACTGAGAAGAAAAGAAAACAAAATATATAAGAACTGTAAGACAACTACTAAAGGAATAACATACACCTAACGGGAATGTCAGAAAGAAATTAAAGCAAGAAAGAAAAAAAGAAATATTTGATATAATAGCACTGAGAATTTTCCCAAATAATGTCAGACAATAACCTACAGATCAGAAAACACAAAGCAGAATAAATGTAAAAAAATAAAATAAAACTACCTCTGGGCAAATCACAATCAAACTATAGAAAATCAAATTTAAAAATTCTGATAAAAGTCAGATGAAGAAGCACTTTACCCATAGAGGAGAATGTATATTCTTATATTCTCCTCAACCTAATAAAAGAATATTCATCAAGATAGACCATACGTGAAGATTGCCCACACGTGTCTGACCACATGAGGGTCTTTGCAACCCCATGAACTGTAGCCTACCAGGTTCCTCTGTCCATGGGATTTTCCAGGCAACTATACTGGAGTGGATTGCCATTTCCTTCTCCACGGACCTTCCTGACCCAGGGATCGAACCCGGGTCTCCCACATTGTAGACAGACGCTTAATTGTCTGAGCCACCAGGGAAGTCCCAAATGGACCATATTTGGGCCATAAATTATATCTTAATGAATTAAACTGGATAGAAACATTATAATATCTGTTCTCGGATCACAATGGAATTGAACTACTAAACAATAAAAGAATGATAGGTGGAAAATACCAAAATACTTGATTAAACAACACACTTTTAAATAATATATGATTCAAGAAGAAATTTCAAAAGAATTTTTTAAAATATTTGACTTAATAAAAATGAAAGTATGGCTTACTAAAACTCATGGGATACAGTAAAAAACAGTGCCTTTTTAAAACTATATTACTGAATGTATATAGTAGAAGAAAGATCTAAAAATTAATAATCTAAGCTTCCACCATACTTAGCTATAAAAAGAAGAGTGAACTAAATGTAAAGTAAGGTGAAGGAGAGAGCAGAAATCAATGAAATTGAAAATATTAAATCAATAGAGAAAGTCAACAAAACCGAAATCTAGTTCTTGAAAAGGTCAATAAAATAGATGACCATCTAGCCAGGCCAACTAAGACAAACAGAGAGAGGACATCAATTACTATTATCAGAAATGAAAGAGGGAACAGTACTATAGAACTCACGGAAATTAAAATTATATTCAGTAGAATATTATGAGCAATTCCATGTACACAAATTTGACAACCTAAATGAAACAGAGCAGTTTCTTGAAAGGCACACTATCAAAATATACACAAGAAGAAATGGAATATATGAATAGGCTTATATCTATTAAATAGATTGAATTGATAATTAATAAATTTTCAAAACGGGAAACATCAGGTCCAGAAGAACTCGCTTGAATAGAGCATGGAGGCCTTCTCTCAACATGATCATCATCTAATTCTGTCAAACTATTGTGCACTAAAGCTGAAAGTTTGAATTAATTAAATAAACTAATTATTAGCTTGCAATGAATAAAATATTGAATTTGGTACTTTTTTCTAAGCTATTTTCTAGAATTAAATATAGACAAAATTAAAACTGATCTACTTAGAAACAAATAACTCAACTATAGTAATTTTTTTTCTATGAAATGTGGACTAAGAGTAAGTGACAGGTGATATAATGGAGGTAGTTTAATGAATAAATCGATGGACTACTTCTTGTTTACAATGGAGTGGAGTGAAATATACAAAATAAGTAACAAGATAATTTTGAGTAGACTGTATTGTAAATAATTAGCCTACAGGTTGTCCCTTCCACACCATTTCCAGCATGACGCTTCTATCTCAAGTTATTATGCACACACCACTCTTAGAATCTCAGGGAAGGAAAGCATCAGAAGAAATGTCAAGGGGAAATCCAGAATCAATTCTTAATATCAATTTCAAAAGGAATATTTCAAAACTTCTGACAGAGGTAAAATGCTTATATTTTGCATTTGCAAAGGCTAAGCTTTTTGAAGTTCACTTCTGAAAATCTCAGGTTCTAACAACTTTAAAAGGGGGAAAGCTACAAGACAATGTAAATCAAACTCTCTATTATAAGTAAAATAAAATTAATTAAATTGGGAGGATGAAGAAGAAGTCCAGAAAAATGAAGGTGTTAAGTCAAGTTTAAGGAGTTAGGGAGACAAGACCTTGTCTCTTGGATCCAGACTAGAATAGAAGAACAATAAATGTTACAAACAATAAATGTTTACTACCTTCCAAGGCACTCCCTCTACCTCCATGTGTATGTGTGCTCAGTCGCTTCAGTCATGTCCAACTCTGCAACCCTATGACTGCAGCCTGACAGGCTCCTCAGTCCATGGGACTGTCCAGGCAAGAATACTATAGTTGATTGCCATGCGCTCCTCCAGGGGATCTTCCTGATCCAGGGATCGAAGCTGCATCTCCTGAATTGCAGGGGGATTCTTGACTCACTGAGCCACGTGAGAACTATGCTATGCATTTCTCCTCTTCACAAATCTACAGGAATTAAATCAACAGTGGGAAGAAAGCGGGTGGGAAATATGCACACTGAGTAATAAAGAATTCAAATGACTTGGTTCCTCCTTCATGGTACTGAAATTATCTCTCCTTAGCACAGCTAAGCTTGTGATAGAAATCAAGTAGTAATCATTAGACAAAATTTCAGGAGCTGCTGAGTTTATAATCTGAAACTTATACTCAGTTAACAGTTAAAGAAATGTGATATTTGCTTTCAGAGAAATATATTGTATATTAGAATAGAGAGTACCCGGGGAAACAGACCTATGCTAGCTATCTAGGTTAGAAGAATCAAGATTCTTCATTGTAAAGCACAGAAGCCGACTTTTAGAAAAAGAATATTGGTTGGCTCAGAATTTTTGGAACGGTGAAACACTAGGTTGAGGCTAAGTTTTCAGAATCAAAACAAAACATTACAAGAAACCGTGGAAGAGATCTAAGGAAGAGATGGAGAATGCCAAGCCAGAACTAAACTTGACTGTTTCAGCGATAAGCATCAAAGCTCTTTTGTGCAATAAACAGTACTGGGACAGCATTTCTTAAGAAATGGGATAGCTCAACTACCCCTTTAGAAAACAAAGAGCAAAGCAATAAAAGTACAAAATCCCTCAAAAACTAAAAGTAAAAGAAGCCTAAAAAGCACTTTTTGCGTTCTCATTTTACTCTTATCTACACTGAAAAATGAGCTTCCCTGGTGGCTCAGTGATAAAGAAACTGCCTTTCAATGCAGGCGACGAGGGTTTGATCCCTTAGTCAGAAAGATCCCCTGGAGGAGGAAATGGCAATCCACTCCAGTATCTTTGCCTGGGAAATCCCATGGACAGAGGAGCCTGGAGGGCTATAGTTCACAGGGTTGCAAAAGATTCAGACATGATTTAGTGACTAAAACAGCAACAAAACTGAAGAATATTAATTAAGATGCAGATATGAGCTGCTAAAATATGATCATTCTAAGAAAAAAATGCATTAAGAGCAAAAGATGGAAAGATAGACAAGGGCTTGATGTGTTTAAGAAATAGCATGTAAATCATGGCCAAGAGTGGAGAAGGAAATGGCAATCCACTCCAGTGTTCTTGCCTGGAGAATCCTATGGACAGAGAAACCTGGAGGGCTACAGTCCATGGGGCTGCAAGAGTCAGACACGACCTAGCGACTAAAGCACCACCACCACCACCACCACCACCATGGCCGATAGGGGGTCTCCCTGATGTCTCAGCTGGTAAAGAAACCGCCTGCAATTCAGGAGACGCCAGAGACACTAGTCAATGCCCTAGAGAAGAAAATGGAAACCCAGTCCAGTATTTTTGCCGAGGAAATCCCATGGACTGAGGAGCCTGGCAGGCTACAGTCCACAGGGTCATGAAGAGTCAGATGAGACTGAATGACTAAGCATATGGCTGGTAGAAGATGATTTTTAGATTAATGTAAATTGAAGTTGGAAAGAGGAGATTTTATTTTATTTTTCATTAAACTTTTTATTTCATATTGGAGTGTAGCCTAATAACAATTTTGTGGTAGTTTCAGGTGAATAATAAAGGGATTCATCCATACACATACATGTATCCATTCTCCCCCAAACTCCCCTCCCAGCCAGCCTGCTACATAGCACTAAAGAGAGTTCCCTGTGTTATACAGTCGGTCCTTGTTCATTCATTTTTAAATATAACAGTATGTGCCTAGACAAGATACCTTACGCTGGGTAAGGAATATAAATGTATTCTAACATAAGTTTCAAGTCACTAAAACTTTCTTTAGGAATGACATGATCACATTTGTCCTTTACAATAATCACTCAAATGTAGGGGGTTGGGGGAGAGTGGGAATGGATTATTGAGGAACAAGAGAATAAGTAGAAAAACCAGATGGATGAATATCACAATAATCTTGGTGAGATGTGATACCAAATTAGTTCTGCACAACAAAACAGGGCTCAGGGAACGTGTTTAAAAATGTAATACAAGTCCTCTGGCATTGTACTTGAATCTTTAATTCACAGTGTTCAGCTCAAATAATTTTATTCAGTGCTCTTAATTGGTTGATAGCTACACATGAATCTGAAAAACAAACAAGAACAAAAACACATACTGAGTGCTTCTATTGCGTGGGGTACTATCATCAAATTCTATTATTTAACTCTGAAAGTGTGGGATTTCTGTGTCCATTTTAGAGATAAACAGAAAAACACAGAAAAATAAATAAATAAATAAACAGAAAAACATTGCTCACTCAAGGCCTTTAGCTGATGTATAGTTAAATGGGTTAAATAAGTGGAATACTTCAAGAAATTCAGTATGAAATCAAATGTCCTCAACACCCTTTTCAGAGAAACAGACACATTTCAATAAAAGTGATTTTCTACCTATGGAGAAAGTATTTTTAGCAGTTAATAATTCCATTCCCTTCCTGCTGACATTGACAGGGATAATAATTTTATGATGATTAAAACATATAAAAATATAATTATAATAGCAAAAGTAATTAATGCATTCATATATATTTGTTGTTAGTATATTTACTGCTGCTGCTGCTGCTGCTAAGTCGCTTCAGTCGTGTCCGACTCTGTGCGACCCCATAGACGGCAGCCCGACAGGCTCCCTTGTCCCTGGGATTCTCCAGGCAAGAACACTGGAGTGGGTTGCCATTTCCTTCTCCAATGCATGAAAGTGAGAAGTCAAAGTGAAGTCACTCAGTCGTGTCTGACTCTCAGCGACTCCATGGACTGCAGCCCACCAGGCTCCTCTGTCCATGGGATTTTCCAGGCAAGAGTACTGGAGTGGGGTGCCATTGCCTTCTCCTACTTAATGTTAAATCAGTATGCAGCGTATAATATAGGAACGTTGTTTATGATCTATAAATCAAAGAATGTTTTGTGTGAGTGTGTGTATAGAAAGAGTGTTAAAGAGAAGTTTCAAAATCAGTTTCTTTTTTCTAAAGTAAAACCAAAAAAAAGTAAAATATTTAGGTTAACTCATAGTATCTGGTTTAGTAGATTTCTTTTATCAGGATAGGATATAATAATTTGGGAAAATGGAAAATATTTACCAGCTTTAGTAAAGTATAACATTTATTCATTTGTTCAATTCATCTTTATCATCCACTAAGAAAAACAGAAAAAATGATCAGTCATATTCAAGACAATAAAAAATGTATTAGATAAATTAATAACTAATTAAAATCAAGGATACAAAAAAGTGATAAGTTCTAGGGAAGAAAACAAAGCTGAATACTGTACTAGAGAACAGAGTAAAACATGTCTCACTGGATCATTTAGATGCTGTTGCCTGAAATTCCAATCCTTTAGGTGAAAATTGATCAAAGTCATAAGCTATGCTTCATGAAGATCTGGGTGAAGATTGTTTTGGGATGTGGAAAGAACCCAAAAGAGCTGCAAAAGAGGGATTTTATGTTGGGCAAGTTTAAGAAATAGCAAAGAAGTGCACAGGGATGGAGAACAGTATGAGGATTAGAATAAAAGAGGAACTTGGAGAATTAAGAGAATGGAGACCACATTAAAAAAAAATTTTGAACTCTATTAATGCTTTATCAGGAATCCTTTGGCAAGCTTTTAAGCAGAGGAGTGGCAGATGTGATTTATGTGTTTAAAAAGCACATTTTGGCTGCAATGTGGAGCGTAGGAACAGAGAAACAATTTAGGTGACTCCTGGAATTGTCCTTATAGAAAGGTGGGAGCCAGAGGCTGAGGCAACAGTGATAACTTTAAATCATATAGAAAGATACTGGGCAAAGAACAGGCTTAGGACTAGAGGGAGTTGTAGGTGAGAGGGAGGTAGGGATGCAATTCAAATCATCAATTGATATTAATGCTATTTAGGCTGATAATTTAAATTATGTGACTGGCTGTCATAAATGACTGAAATAATTGTATGCCATTTTTAACACAAAGCAGGCACCCATGCATAAAACAGATTATATTAACACTTAATCCATAGTTTCAGTACAAACCATTCACAATATATGAGCATTTATATTGTACTCCTTTTGCACATTACTTGAACTCAGTCAGTTCAGTTCAGTCACTCAGTTGTGTCTGACTCTTTGCGACCCCATGATTCGCAGCATGCCAGGCCTCCCTGTCCATCATCAACTTCCAGAGTTCACTCAGACTCATGTCCATCGAGTCAGTGATGTCATCCAGCCATCTCATCCTCTGTCGTCCCCTTCTCCTCCCATCCCCAATCCCTCCCAGCATCAGAGTCTTTTCCAATGAGTCAACTCTTCTCATGAGGTGGCCAAAGTACTGGAGTTTCAGCTTTAGCATCATTCCTTCCAAAGATATCCCAGGGCTGATCTCCTTCAGAATGGACTGGTTGGATCTCATTGCAGTCCAAGGGACTCTCAGGAGTCTTCCCCAACACCACAGTTCAAAAGCATCAATTCTTTGGCGCTCAGCCTTCTTCACAGTCCAACTCTCACATCCATACATGACCACTGGAAAAACCATAGCCTTGACTAGACGGACCTTTGTTGGCAAAGTAATATTTGTGCTTCTCACTATGCTATCTAGGTTGTTCATAACTTTTCTTCCAAGGAGTAAGCATCTTTTAATTTCATGGCTGCAGTCACCATCTGCAGTGATTTTGGAGCTCCCCCAAAATAAAGTCTGACACTGTTTCCCCATNAGTCTTCCCCAACACCACAGTTCAAAAGCATCAATTCTTTGGCGCTCAGCCTTCTTCACAGTCCAACTCTCACATCCATACATGACCACTGGAAAAACCATAGCCTTGACTAGACGGACCTTTGTTGGCAAAGTAATATTTGTGCTTCTCACTATGCTATCTAGGTTGTTCATAACTTTTCTTCCAAGGAGTAAGCATCTTTTAATTTCATGGCTGCAGTCACCATCTGCAGTGATTTTGGAGCTCCCCCAAAATAAAGTCTGACACTGTTTCCCCATCTATTTCCCATGAAGTGATGGGACTAGATGCCATGATCTTAGTTTTCTGAATGTTGAGCTTTAAGCCAACTTTTTCACTCTCCTCTTTCACTTTCATCAAGAGGCTCTTTAGTTTCTCTTCACTTTTGCCATAAGAGTGGTGTCATCTGCATATCTGAGGTTATTGATATTTCTTCTGGCAATCTTGATTCCAGCTTCTGCTTCTTCTAGCCCACCATGTCTCATGATGTACTCTGCATATAAGTTAAATAATCAGGGTGACAATATACAGCCTTGACTTATTCCTTTTTCTATTTGGAACCAGTCTGTTGTTCCATGTCCAGTTCTAACTGTTGCTTCCTAACTTGCAAATAGATTTCTCAAGAGGCAGGTCAGGTGGTCTGGTATTCCCATCTCTTTCAGAATTTTCCACAGTTTATTGTGATCCTCACAGTCAAAGGCTTTGGTATAGTCAATAAAGCATAAATAGATGATTTTCTGGATTATCTTGCTTTTTCGATGATCTAGCTGATGTTGGCAATTTGATCTCTGGTTCCTCTGCCTTCTAAAACCAGCTTGAACATCTGGAAGTTCACGGTTCACGTATTGCTGAAGCCCTGCTAGGAGAATTTTGAGCGTTACTTTGCTAGCGTGTGAGATGAGTGCAAGTGTGTGGTAGTTTGAGCATTCTTTGGCATTGCCTTTCTTTGGGATTGGAATGAAAACTGACCCTGTCCAGTCCTGTGGCCACTGCTGAGTTTTCCAAATTTGCTGGCATATTGAGTGCAGCACTTTCACAGCATCATCTTTCAGAATTTGAAATAGCTCAACTGGAATTCAACTGAATTTGTGTGCACTTACTTGAACTAAATACATACAAATGACAAATGCATAATCACTAGTAAGACTCTAATCCTTTGCCCCACTGTTATGTGAGGTATTAGCCTGTTGTATCCTTGAAATGAAATTATCATCAGTGCCAAAAGGCTTGCAGATATATTCAGCATATCAATTCTACATAACTAAATAGAGTTCAGAGGAGGTATTTTAAAAATATAATACAAATTCCTTTGCATCAGTATTTATATACCTCACATTAATGTAGAATATCTTTCTATTCACAGTGCGTAGCTCAAATAATTTTATTCTGAAATCCTAAATTAAGAGTTGCCCCAAGACCTTGACTTTTGCTGGAAATTACAGGTTTAATATAATTTACAAACAAAATTTACTTGGCTAAATGGATTTTAAAGACTTTTGCCTACACAAATAGTTTTCTGTCTTTGATATTACAGTGATTCTCCCACATATGAATGAGTTCCATCCTGAGGGAGTGTTTGTAACTATGATTTGTTCAGTAGTCCAGCAAAATTAGCTTAGTTACCCAAATAACACAGTCAGCTATACGGTACTGTAATGTAGGATATACTGCTGCTGCTGCTGCTGCTAAGTCACTTCAGTCGTGTCCGACTCTGTGTGACCCGTAGACAGCAGCCCACCAGGCTCCCTTGTCCCTGGGATTCTCCAGGCAAGAACACTGGAGCGGATGTACAATATACCACTTTTCACACAAAGAATACACAGCAAATAAAAACAAGTAATCTTATAGTACAGTACCTTGAAAAGTACAGTAGTATAGTACAGCAGCTGTCAAGCAGGAGCTGATGAGTAGAGTTACTGACTGGAAGTGGGAGACGAGGTGGGAGGTGGTAGACCTGAAGGATTGTCAGTAGAAGACGGGAGGCACGCTGCAATTTCACTTGCATCTGATGATGGAGTGTGGGTTCGCGTCTTACAAAGTTCTCAACTTGAAAGTTTGTACATAGAGAACACTGTACTGTAATATGGAATAGCACATAAAACTATTGGCTTTATGTTTGTTTGTTTGTTTGTTTTTAATATAGAGACTTCCCTGGTGGCTCAGATGGTAAAGCGTCTGCCTACAATGAGGGAGACCGGGGTTCGATTCCTGGGTTGGGAAGATTCTCTGGAGAAGGAAATGGCAATCCACTCCAGTACTCTTGCCTGGAAAATCCCACGGATGGAGGAGCCTGGTAGGCCACAGTCCATGGGGTCTCAAAGAGTCCGACACGACTGAGTGACTTCACTTTTATATAGAGAACTATTACTACTCTATAAATTCAGTAACAAGTCTGAATATTTTAAAATTGTTATTTATTTCATGGATTTTTTAAACTCATAATATCTAAGTAAATGTATATTCTGTTCTGTTCTTCTATACTACATAAGTGTTTTTCCTTTTTCTTTAAAGGAAAAAAAGTCTCTACTTCACATATGAGTTCCCAACCAGGATTTTAGATTCTAATTTTTGCTCTTATATCATGAGTGTTTGAGATAGTCTTAGTGACACTATTGGGCTTCCCAGGTGGTGTTAGTGGTAAATAACCCATCTGCCAATACAGGAGATGTAGAAGAGGCAGGTTCGATCCCTGGGTTGGAAAGATCACCTGAGGAGGACATGACAACCCACTCCAGTATTCCTGCCTGGAGAATAGCCATGGACAGAAGAACCTGGCGGGCTACAGTCCATATGGCCACACAGAGCCAGACACAATTGAAGTGACTTACCACATAAGCACAGTGACATCAGAATAATAAATTCCACTATCGTTTTCTATAATGGGAAATTTTAAGCAAGCCATTTAAGAGAAATAAAATTTCACATCAATTAGAATTTTTCAAGGTAATTGTTATAATGGTAGTTATTTTTACTTAAAATGTATACCTTTGGGTGTAAAATTTTACCAGATTCTTTGTTCCTTATGTCCATGATATCTTTGATATTTATTTTGCTGAGTAGTCAAGATTATTTATTACCTTTTAAGAATAGCCTCAGTTCAGTTCAGTTCAGTCACTCAGTTGTCTCTGACCCTTTGAGACTCCATGAACCATAGCATGCCAAGCCTCGCTGTCCATCACCAACTCCCGGAGTTCACCCAAACCCATGTCCATCGCGTTGATGATGCCATCCAACCATCTCATCCTCTATCGTCCCCTTCTCCTCCTGCTCTCAATCTTTCCCAGCATCAGGGTCTTTTCAAATGAGTCAGCTCTTCACATCAGGAGGCCAAAATATGGAGTTTCAGCTTCAGCATCTGTCCTTCCAATGAATATTCAGGACTGATCTCCTTTAGAATGGGCTTGTTGTATCTCTTTGCAGTCCAAGGGACTCTCAAGAATCTTCTCCAGCATCACAGTTCAAAAGCATCAATTCTTCTGCACTCAGCTTTCTTTATAATCCAACTCTCACATCCATACTTGACCACTGGAAAAATCATAGTTTTGACTAGACGGACCTTTGTTGACAAAGAATAGCCCCACTTATCAATGTATGTATGAATTTTTAATCTCTTAAAATAAAATTTCCTACTTTCTCCCTGTTAGTACTCTGTGTACCAACAACATTTCTATTTTAAAGCCTACAACAATTAACTATATTTGGTCAATTATGTGGTTTTCTTCATAGGCAACCTGTATGCTCTTTGAGAGTAATGCATGTCACTTGTTCATATCTGTTTCCAAAAGAAATATCTCTTCTCATAGATGACCATTGAATAAATAAAAATCTTATATTTTTGACCTTAGTTATAGTGACTAAACATAACGTGCATATTAGAATGATGGATGTTTTTACAATTTTATGTGTCAGTAAATGATGGACAAAGGATATTGACTTTTTTTGTATGAGTTATTTATTTTTTGTTTTTTTCTGTATATAACTCCAACTGTCCTTTAGTGACAGCAGCTTTTTTTTTCTTTAATCAGGAATTCAGGGGAAAGAAAACAAAAAAACTATGCTGGTACATTGTGACTATGTATTCCCACTGAGTGTGATTCCATGAGAGACTGTGACCATCATCATTGAAGCTTAATTTTACTGCATTTAATATACACTTGTATCTTCAGAGATTTTGTGGAATCTATGTACACCTTGGCTGATTCAACTGGGTGTTTTTTTGTTTGTTTGCTTTAGGAGCTGTGATTGTTACAGTACTATCAGTTAAAATGAATAGGCTAAGTGTGATCCCAATAGTTATATATATAAAATCTATACAACGCACAAAACCAACTTATTGAGGTCTTTAAAATATTTAATTCTTTAACACTGTGGGCTTTTTTCTGAAAATGTGATTTCTTCCAAGGCTATTGTTCGAGATTGACTAGAAATCATTGTCATGTCCTTAATAATCACAGGCCTTCTATAGCTCAGGACATATTATTTGCTAAATTAAACCTCTTACGCATCTACTAGACTCAACTGCATCACAATTATTATGATCATAATAAAATAACAGTTGTGGAAGGAAATACGACTTTCAGAGGATGTGATCATTTTTGGTATACTTAACTGTCTCTTTTATTTAGTTTTAAGCTTCTATATTTTTCTCTCCTTTGTTTTCTTCCCAATAAAAGAATACTTTGGCATTATGATTAATTGAAATATATGCTTCAGAAATTGATTTTGTTAACTGCAACATAATAATCTGTTAATGAACTATTTTGAGAGAACCTAACTGGTGACTCAGTGGGTAAAAAAAAAATCTGTCTGAAATGTGGAAGACCTGAGTTCAGTCCTTGTGTCCAGATGATCACCTGGAGAAGGGCATGACAACCCACTCCAGTATTCTTGCCTGGAGAAGTCCATGGACAGAGGAGCCTGACAGTCCACGGGATGGCAAAGAGTCAGACACACCTGAGCAATTAACACCCTTAACTTACTATGGTAAAAACATTTTTATCAAATGTTTATATTCTATAGTTATTGAAATATGTCTTCTTCTAAAAGGTAATATTATTTGAATTAGATAACTTCATGAATGGCTTGCTTCAGATTAAAAATTTTGGGGTGAATTGGGGATTGCGATTTATATATGTGCACTAATATGTATAAAATAAATGACTAAAGAGAATCTACAGTATAGCTCAGAGAACTCTACTCAGTTCTCTCCTTTATATATATGTATATATATATATATATATAAATACATATGTACATATATATATACATATGTACATAGCTGATTCAGTTTTCTGTACAATAGAAACAAACACAACATTGTAAAGCAACTCTTTCAGTAAAAACTAATAACAATTTCATTAATAAAATTCAATTAGTTTCATACTAGAAATTAATATTTCCTGAGAATTTATGCTAGTATCTCTTCTAAGTACTTTTACATGTACAATTTTATTTAGTCCCATTAATCAAACAAACAAAATCAAAGCATCTATGATTTGGACCCAATTATTATTGGACAGTCAGATAAAAAAACTGAAGTATAAAAGTATAAAGGACTATTAGTCATAAAATAGAAAGAAATCACGCTATTTTCAGTAACATGGATGGACCTACAGCTTATCATACTAAATCAAGTTAGTTATTGCTTATATGTGGAATCTTAAAAATTATACAAATAAACTCACATACAAACCAGAAATAGATTCACAGACATAGGAGACAAGCTATGGTTACCAAAGGGGAAAAGAGGGGGGAGGATAAACTATGAAGCTTTGATTAACATATCAACACTACTATATATTAATCGATAATCAATAAAGACCTACTGCATAGCACATGAGACTATACTCAATATTTTGTAACAACCTATAAGGGAAACAAATCTCAAAAATATAGATATATACATATGTATAACTGAATCACTTTGATGTAATACATCTGAAACAAACAACATTGTAAGTCAGCAATATTTCAATTAAACACTAAAAAAAACTGGGGCATTAAGAAGATTAAGTGTATCTAGTGTTTAAAGGCTGAGCACTGAAGAATTGATGCTTTTGAACTGTGGTGTTGGAGAACACTTTTGAGGGTCCCTTGGACTGAAAGATAAAACCAGTCAATCTAGATGTAAATGTTGGACCATAAATGCCAACAAAATGATGCTTTTCAATTGTGGCGCTGGAGAAGACTCTTGAGAGTTCCTTGGATTGCAAAGTTATCAAAGCAGCCAATCCTAAAGGACAGCAACACTGAATATTCACTGGAAGGATTGATGCTGAAGATGAAATTCCAATACTTTGGCCACCTGATGTGAAGATCTGACTCATTGGAAAAGACTGATGTTGGGAAAGATTGAAGGCAGGAGAAGGGGAGGATAGATGATGAGATGATTGGATAGCATCACCAACTCAGTGGACATGAGTTTGAGCAAATTCCAGACAGGCAAGTTTGGACAGGAAGTGACGGACAGGGAAGCCTGGAGTGTTGCAGTCTATGGGGCTGCAAAGAATAGGACATGACTGAGTGATTGAACAACAACAACAAATTTTGCAGAGTCATCATGTGGCACAACTAAAATGTTTAAGTCAGTAGTTTGACATCAGAGACAACACTCCTAGTGACTTTATTGGAATGCCTGTGTCATGAACAGCACATTGCTTTTTGGTAGATTTCTGTATAAATTTGAGCAATTGTGTCAAAATTTTAAAGAATTATTTAAGGGATGATGGATCATTACCCAGCTTTTTGAATGGAAAATATTTTTACAACTATATTGTGAATATCAGGATTTTCATCATAAAATTATACATGTGAAGTAATCACTTTCTTCTTTTCAAGTATCACTTCAGTTCAGTAGCTCAGTTGTGTCCAATTCCTTGTTATCCAATGAACCGCAGCATGCCAGATCTCCCTGTGCATCACCAACTCCCGCAGTCCACCCAAACCCATGTCCATTGAGTCGGTGATGCCATCCAACCATCTCATCCTATGTTGTCCCCTTCTCCTCCAGCCTTCAATCCTTCCCAGCATCAGAGTGCTTTCAAATGAGTCAGTTCTTTGCATCAGGTGGTCAAAGTACTGGAGTTTCAGCTTCAACATCAGTCCTTCCAATGAACACTCAGCACTGATCTCCTTTAGGATGGACTGGTTGGATCTCCTTGCAGTCCAAGGGACTCTCAAGAGTCTTCTCTAAACCCACAGTTCAAAAAGTTCAATTCTTCAGTGCTCAGATTTCTTTATAGTCCAATTCTCACATCCATACATGACTACTAGAAAAGCCATAGCCTTGACTAGATGGACCTTTGTTGCCAAAGTAATATCTCTGCTTTTTAATATACCATTTAGGTTGGTCATAACTTTCCTTCCAAGGAGTAAACATCTTTTAATTTTATGGCTGCAATCACCATCTGCAGTGATTTTTGAGTCCCCCAAAATAAACTCTGTCACTGTTTCCACAGTTTCCCCATCGATTTTCCATGAAATGATGGGACCAGATGCCATGATCTTTGTTTTCTGAATGTTGAACTTTAAGCCAATTTTTTCACTCTCCTCTTTCATTTTCATCAAGAGGCTCTTTAGTTTCTCTTCACTTTATGCCATAAGGGTGGTGTCATCCGCTTATCTGAGGTTATTCATATTTCTCCTGGCAATCTTGATTTCAGCTTGTTCTTCATCCAGCCTTGGATTTCTCATGATGTACTCTGCATATAAGTTAAATAACCAGGGTGACAATATACAGCCTTGACATACTCCTTTTCCTATTTGGAACCAGTCTGTTTTTCCATGTTTCAAGTATAAGTTTCCCTTATAAATTTTGTCTCTCTAAAATTATCCAAATGCAACATGAAAACAACATGTAATCCACAGCAACATAATATTTACAATGAAACAGATCACATCAGAACAATATTATCTGAAGAAAGGCCACCAATTACAGCCAAACCAGGTCAGTTGGGAAGAGTTCTCTGCTGTCTCAGGTGGACATGGTGGAGGACATGCGTCAAAGTGATGATCACGCTCAGGAGGTGTATGACAACTCCCCAAAACTTCCTCAGGATCAGTGATTCACTGGAAATGCTCTTAGATCTCAAAGAACTGTTATACTCACAGTTAAAATTTATTAAAGTACAGATTAAAAAGATACAGATTAAAACTTTCAATGGTAACAGATGCATGGGATAAAGTCAAAGAGAAAACAGGTGCAAGCTTCCATTCATCTTCTCCCATTGAAGTCATATGGACCATACTTAATATTTTCAAAAATAATGTGCAATAGTCACATTGCTGACAAAGGAAACTGACCTGAGTCTTGGTGTCCAGGATTTATTGAAATTTGATTACATAAGCATGTAGTGCCTGATGACTGACTTTAGTTCCTCAGTCCTCAGCAGCTATCCTTTCCAGAGTTCGGAATAATGCAATGTGGCTCAAGGACCTTGCCGTTAAGCATACTAGTGCTAAAAACTATCTGGCTTGGTCCAAGGGCACGAGTATGCAAAGACATGTTTAGCAAGCAAAATATTGTAAGTTCTCAGAAGCTATCTCCATGGAGAGGGTCAAGGGGTATTTTTTTTCGAGAGGGAGTGGAATGTATAGGGTTTGAATATTTCTAGCTTTTTAAGTGAATGCTTAACTGACCAGCAGGATGAACTAAAAACCTCTATTGTGAAATAAATTAATAACTTGTTTTGAGATTTTAGGAAGCACTTTGACACCTATTTTTTGACAGAAAAAAGAGGAGAGGAGGCTTGACTAAACGTAGAAAAATCAAGTATGTATTGTTCTATAAAATTCATGCTAAGGATGAGTGGAAGTGGAGAAGAAATTGTGTGTGAATCATAGTTAAATGTTGATTCCAACAGATTGAAAGAAGCGGATGAAGTGATATGCCTACACACATACACACACAGAGATGCAAAAATAGCATAGACCTGTCTGATGTAATATTTTTCTGTGTTTCTATTTTTCTGTTCTGTCCTAGAACAGAGTTATACTCCTAGGATAGATTGTTGATAAGAAATTTTCCACAGCAAATTATCATAAAACTCAATGTAGCAACTATTTTGAAATTTATTTTCCACCTTCCCCCAAATGGTTAATGATGTTGAGCATCTTTTCACATTTATTGGCCATCTGTACCTCTTTTTTAGTGGAAAAAAAAAAAAAAAACAACATTGTAAAACAATTAAATTAATTTAAAAAGAAACAGTTATAAAAACTTATTTTCACTTACTCACCCAAGTCCTTCCTCATATATTCTTCTAAACATGAAGATTCAAGAATATCTACGTTTATTTAAATCTACAAGCAAGTGAGTAAAAAGTATTATAACCACACAGTAATACTAAAAATGTGTAAGCAGAAGATATAAAAACTAAATAATCATGAAATAACATGAGAATAAACTACACCAAACTTTTCCATGCACACATGTACACACACACACACACACACACACACACAGACACACACATGCTGAAAAGATTATCATAGGGATGAAGCAGAAAACATATACATATATTGCTATAGAAAATTAAATATGTTAATAAAGAGATACCCTTTATGTTTGGGATTCCAAGGCATTTCAATGGTAAAGAACCTCCCTGCCAGTGTAGGAGATGCATGTTTGATCCCTCAGTCAGAAAGATCCTCTAGTGAAAGAAATGGCAACACATTCCAGTTTTCTTTCCAGAGAAATCCCCTGGACAGAGGAGCCTGGAGGGCTATAGTCCATGGGGTTGCCAAACGCTGGACTTGAAGAAACCCAAGCTGGAATCAAGATTGCCAGGAGAAATATCAATAACCTCAGATATACAGATGACGTGACCCTTATGGCAGAAAGTGAAGAGGAACTAAAAAGCCTCTTGATGAAAGTGAAAGAGGAAAGCGAAAAAGTTGGCTTAAAGCTCAACATTCAGAAAACGAAGATCATGGCATCTGGTGCCATCACTTCATGGGAAATAGATGGGGAAACAGTGGAAACAGTGTCAGACTTTATTTTTCTGGGCTCCAAAATCACTGCAGAAGGTGACTGCAGCCATGAAATTAAAAGACGCTTACTCCTTGGAAGACAAGTTATGACCAACCTAGATAGTATATTCAAAAGCAGAGACATTACTTTGCCAACTAAGGTCCATCTAGTCAAGGCTATGGTTTTCCCTGTGGTCATGTATGGATGTCATGTATGGACTGTGAAGAAGGCTGAACGCTGAAGAATTGATGCTTTTGAACTGTGGTGTTGGAGAAGACTCTTGAGAGTCCCTTGGACTGCAAGGAGATCCAACCAGTCCATTCTGAAGGAGATCAGCCCTGGGATNGTCAAGGCTATGGTTTTCCCTGTGGTCATGTATGGATGTCATGTATGGACTGTGAAGAAGGCTGAACGCTGAAGAATTGATGCTTTTGAACTGTGGTGTTGGAGAAGACTCTTGAGAGTCCCTTGGACTGCAAGGAGATCCAACCAGTCCATTCTGAAGGAGATCAGCCCTGGGATTTCTTTGGAAGGACTGATGCTGAAGCTGAAGCTCTAGTACTTTGGCCACCTCATGCGAAGAGTTGACTCATTGGAAAAGACTCTGATCCTGGGAGGCATTGGGGGCAGGAGGATAAGGGGACGACCGAGGATGAGATGGCTGGATGGCATCACTGACTCGATGAACACGAGTCTGAGTGAACTCCAGGAGTTGGTGATGGACAGGGAGGCCTGGCATGCTGCAGTTCATGGGGTCGCAAAGAGTCGGACACCACTGAGTGACTGAACTGAGCTGAACTGAATTGAGGGCATGACTTAGTGATTAAACAATGTTACAAAACCTCCATGTTATAAAGATGTAGAAACAAAAATTTCTAGAAAGAAATGGCAATGCAAGATAAGGAGACTAAATGAACACACAGATACAAAGCAAGAAAGAAAAATTAACATTAGAGAAAATAAGGTCTCATTAAAAGAATATAAAAACAAAATGATGACAGATTGAACAAAAAAATTGTTACATATATGACAGGAGAAAGCTGACCAAATTTTCATTAAGAACAGAAAGTTTGTAAAATTTAGAAAGAAATTTGCATATACAAAAATTATCCAAAAGATGAATATTTAACATATCTGTCCAAAAGAATAAATGAAACAGTCAAATATGTAATTCAGTATGATGTACCTAAAGTGGAGAAAAACAAATCTTTTGACTAGATGTTCAAGAAAATCATAATGCAGTTCAAGACAAAGTGCCACACGGCCTGGGCAGTTAATTGACTTGAAGATAAAGAATCCCAAAGACAGCCAGGCAAATCTTTATGTCAATGACAGGAAGGATAAACCAGGCTTAGTTCTGACTTCATGGTAACATGCTCCACAAGAGGGCAAATATCAGCATATTTTCAGAAAACATAATGTGACCCAAAAGTTAAAACTTAGTTAAATTGCTATTGGAGAATAAGAGCAATAGATAGAGATAATTTCAAAGAACCCCAGTCCCCAGGTTCATAAATTTTATAAGAAATAAATGATGTATCAAGAATAAGAAGTGAACTGGTAAGATTCATCTAAGGCAACATTTTCCTGACATTTGCAGCAATACAGTCCATGAGTAGCCATTGAAACTCCATTTTTATGAATATAAATTCAAAAGCAACTACAGTTGTGAAAACAATGTACAGAACTTTTGCTCTTGTTTGACAAACTCCAAAAGTTAATAAGATGTTGTTGATACATCAGCATGAGCCTCTGCAGCCCTATGTATTATTCAAGTTTGAATCCAGGATGCCATGGCAACAAGGATAACTCCAGGATTTGTTCTTTATTAAGATCCCAATCTTTGGTGGCCTGCAGCCTCAGCCTGCAGCGACTTGAAGCAGGTCTTCAGTTCCAGGCCAGAGACTGAGGTCGAGTCACAATGGTGAGAGAACCCAATCCTAACCAATAGACCAGAGGTGAGCGATAAGAGCGATAAGATCTTCGGTTTTGCAGAAAAGAACTCTCACAAAGATATGAAGTAGTGAAACAAAGTGTTTAGGAGGAGGAGAAAAGAGTATGGTACCTGGGGATAGATACATGGGTAGACTCAGAGAGAGGAATGCATACTCATGGCAGATTAAATCACTTATATGTGGCATTTCTTTCAGTTTTCCTTTGGCCAGTCATTTTGATTTGTCTGATTCAGAGTCCAGATTTGGTATATCTGAGGATCATCCCATGTATGCCTACACATCTCTTAGACACAATGGATTCTACCAAAGAGCCATATGGCTAGTTAACTCCATTTAGCATCACTCTCTTTTTGACCCCCAAGGGGCCTTTCTGTGCACATGTAATTGGGAAGGTCTCCTAATTTCATCTTCTATTTGAGCACGGATCAACCTCCTTCTTTAATTGCCTGCTATTTTTGTCTTAAAGTATAGGTCTACAGAGAACAAACTTCAAATCTTTGCCCCAGGGCCCCATCTATCTTCTGCCTCAATTCTATCTATCCTGATGCTTTCATTCCACAGCAGTTTCATATTCTGCTTTCAGTAGAGTTCAGTTCAGTCACTCAGTTGTGTCTGACTCTTTGAGATCCAGTGAATCGCATGCTAGGCCACCCTGTCCATCACCACCTCCCAGAGCTCAATTAAACTCACATCCGTGGAGTCAGTGATGCTATCCAGCCATCTCATCCTCTGTCATCCCCTTTTCCTCCTGCCTCTAATCCCTCCCAGCATCAAAGTTTTTACCAATGAGCCAACTCTTCACATGAGGTGGCCAAAGTACTGCAGTTTCATCTTCAGCATCATTGCTTCCAAAGAACACCCAGGGCTGACCTCCTTTAGAATGGACTGGTTTTATCTCCTTGCAGTCCAAGGGACTCTCAAGAGTCTTCTCCAACACCACAGTTCAAAAGCATCAGTTCTATGGCACTCAGCTTTCTTCACCGTCCAACTCTCGCATCCATACATGACCACAGGAGAAACCACAGCCTTGACAAAAAGGACTTTTGTTGGCAAAGTAATGTCTCTGCTTTTCAATATGCTATCTAGGTTGGTCATAAATTTTCTTCCAAGGAGTAAGCATCTTTTAATTTCATGGCTGCAGTCATCATCTGCAGTGATGTTGGAGCCCCCCCAAAAATAAAATCTGACACTGTTTCCACTGTTTCTCCATCTATTTCCCATGAAGTAATGGGACCAGATGTCATGATCTTCATTTTCTAAATGTTGAGCTGTAAGCCAGCATTTTCACTCTCCTCTTTCACTTTCATCAAGAGGCTTTTTAGTTCCTCTTCACTTTCTGCCATGAGGGTAGTGTCATCTGCATATCTGAGGTAATTGAGATTTCTCCTGGCAATCTGATTCCAGCTTCTGCTTCTTCTAGCCCAGCATGTCTCATGATGTACTCTGCATATAAATTAAATAAGCAGGGTGACAATATACAGCCTTGACTTATTTCTTTTTCTATTTGGAACACGTCTGTTGTTCCATCTCCAGTTCTAACTGTTGCTTCCTGACTTGCAATAGGTTTCTCAAGAGGCCAGTGAGGTGGACTGATCTTCCCATCTCTTTCAGAATTTTCAACAATTTATTGTGATCTACACAGTCAAAGGCTTTGGCCTAGGCAATAAAGGAGAAATAGATGTTTTTCTGGAGTGGATGTTGAANGAGAACAAAGCTAGTCTTTACAAAACATATGCCAGCAATTCTGAAAATATTTTTTGTTGTTTAAATAATGTAGTAACAAGTCTCCCTTGCATCCTATTCTATTCTCTAAAGGGAACCACTGTTCAGCATTTGTGTTCATCTTTCTGAATCTTCCTTTGCATTTGTAAACATGGATACTTCAAAATTTTTGCACTAAAATTGTATATTATGTTAGCAAACAATTATGCTATGTGTATTGCTCTGCAAATTTTTTTATTTACCACTTTGTTTAGGGTATCTATCCAGTACGTATAGAACCTAACATTATTTAGAAACTAGGTGATTCCTGGATCTGGATGTCTTTTTCCTTTCCTGGGTTAGGGAATTTTTCTGCTATTATTTCTTCAAATAAGTTCTGTGCCTCTATCTCTCTCTCTCTTTTCCTCTGGGATCCCTGTAACACTTCACGTTGTCAGAAGTCTCAAAGATAGTTTTTAACTATCTTCATTGTTAAAAAAAAATTCTTTTTTCTGTTTATCTTGGATGATTTCCTGGAATGAACCTGGAGTTTCCTTTGATGAACCTGGAATATTAGGTACATGAATCAACGTAAATTGGAAGTGGTCAAACAGGAGATGACAAGAGTGAACGTTGACATTTTAGGAATCAGTGAACTAAAATGGATGGGAACCGGCAAACTTAATTCAGATGACCATTATATCTACTACTGTGTGCAAGAATCCCTTAGAAGAAATAGAGTAGTCCTAATAGTAAACAAAAGAGTCTGAAATGCAGTACTGGGATGCAATCTCAAAAACGAGGGAATGATCTCTGTCCATTTCCAAGGCAAACTATTCAATATCACAGCAATCCAAATGTATGCCCCAACCACTAATGCTGAAGAAACTGAAATTGAACGTTTCTATGAAGATCTACAAAACGTTCTAGAACTAACACCCAAAAAAGATCTTTTCATCATAGGGGACTGGAATGCCAAAGTAGGAAGTAAAGAGATACTTGGAGTGACAGGTAGTTTTGCTTTGGAGTGCAAACTGAAGCAGGGCAAAGGCTAACAGAGTTTTCCCAAGAGAACACATTGGTCATAGCAAACACCCTTTTCAAAAACACAAGAGACTCTACACATGAACATCAACAGACTGTTGATACCAAAATAAGATTGGTTATATTCTTTGCCACCAAATGGAGAAGCTCTATACAGTCAGCAAAAGCAAGACTGGGAGCTGAATGTGGCTCAGATTATGAACTCCTTATTGCAGAATTCAGACTTAAATTGAAGAAACTAGGGAAAATCATTAGACCATTCAGGTATGACCTAAATCAAATCCCTTATGATTATACAGTGGAAGTAAGAAATAGATTTAAGGACCTAGATCTGATAGATAGAGTGCCTGATGAACTATGCACTGAAGTTTGTGACATTGTACAGGAGACAGAGATCAAGACCATCCTCATGGAAAAGAAATGCAAAAAAGCAAAATGGCTGCCTGAGGAGGGCTTACAAATAGCTGGAAAAGAAGAGAAGTGAAACGCAAAGAAGAAAAGAAAAGATATTCTGCCTTACTATACAGCTGAACTCGTTTCCAAAATATCTTTAGTTTCTTGTTCTCAAAAAAAAAAAAAAAAAAGAATAATGTAAGAGTAATGATAAAAGCAAAACCATTCTTTGCATTCTTTGGTCTGAATTATTTAACTTGATGATTCTTTGTTTCAAAATCTTTGCCTTTTCTGCTTTCATAATTAAGGTCGGCATCCAGAAAAACACTCAAAGATGAAAATGACTTATTTAATGGCCAAGCATCCACAATAAACTGGCCACAGAAATGCACCAGTTACTTTTAAAAGATCACTAAGATTCAATAAACTAATGTATATTGATATTAGACTTTATAGTCCAACTGACATTTTGAGAGTAAATTACCACTTAGTTGGTAATCCAGATTTTCCAGTGAAAACCTAGGACATATGGTCAACTCAGTATAAACTATGCTAGATATTTTGCGATAATTCTTACAACAATCTTGTGAATGTGTTCTTATTAATTCCTTTTATCTTACTAGATAAAAGAGAATATTAAAACTTAGAGATGAGTGATTCATATAAAGTCTAAATAAGTGTTGGATCAGGAATTCTAAGAGAAACCTAAGCCTACGGTTTCCATTCTTCAAAACATTTTTATGTAGATCAATAATTCATTCAGGACAATAAATATATTTTTAAACTATCATAACAATAACAATGGCATTATTTTTCAAGTTTATTTTTAATGGTTATTGAAGCCATAAATAAAAGTATATATAAAGAAATAATGCATTTTCTTTAAAAGCAATGTAATGGATTAAACACACACAAACACACATATAAACTGAGATAATCAGAATTTTTCAGGCATCTGTAGTTACATGGAGGATTGTCAGGGGGGAAAGTTAATAAGAAAAGTTCCATGAAATATCAGCAATTTAGGTTTGTAGTAAGAAATACTTTAGGGGAAAGTCTATTACAACACATGGTTCTTGTTTGATTTGGCAACTATTTGTTTTATCATTTAAGCTTAAACAAGTCAAATCCCCGGTTACTCCTAGAGGGGGAGAGCTGCTCTATTTATTTAGCAGGTGTTTTTTTCCCCTGCTTAATAGAACTCTCAAGGCCTGCCCTATGAATGAAAAAATTAAGTTCAATTTGGTTAAAGGGAAAAGAGGCACTAGTTTAACATGACAAATTGAGATGTAAGATTGGTCAGAAATTACTGGCTTGCTTTTAGTGGTTTTCTTTTCAGAGGACATAGACATGACTTTCGGCTTTTGAGTGTTTCATTCATTTTAAGTATGTCCTTCAATCTCTGGAGTTTTTCTCTTTTATTATTAGATCAACATCTCAGCTTGTAATGCTGCGCATGTACAAACAAGACAACCATTCTAAAGAGTTATGTCCACCAACATCATCAGATCTACAAAATGTCTTAGAAAAGAATATGTGGCATCAAATTTATTTCTTGTTCAGATTATTCACAGAGCCGGCTATCAGTTTGTAAAGTCATTGCACAGTAACCTTTATAGACAAAAAAAGTAAAAATAAAAAAAAAACAAACCACTTTCCTTCATAAAATCAGAAAGGCATCAAAGATTTAAAAAAGCTTTAAAACCTAGTAGGATGCATAGATGGGATAGAAAAAAGCTAGTATTAAACCTTTGCCTTGCATTGAAATATTTTTATCTCAAATCTAGCTCTTTGGACTAATAATGGTATTCTGAGTTCATGACTCCACACATGTAGACTCTCTGCTCTAAACAAATAGCAAAAATAGACAAAATATAGAAACCAAAAATGCATGTATGGTCTTCAAAAAAATATTTTTGAGTACTAGAAAGCTGACAGAAACTCAGAGCAGTGAGCATTGTTCACTGTGTACCAGCTAAGCTGTCAGTCCAGAGAAAAATGGGGAAAAGAAGTACAAATGGAGCGTATTAATATGGATGAAATTTTCTCTAAGTTTTAAGGGGTTCCAGAACTCACTTCTTGAAGCTGGTGGCTAGAAATCATCAAAGAACCTGAAGTATATCATTGGCAACCAGCAAGAGTCACAGGTTTTGGGAAGCTGTAGGTGCGGAGCCAGAATTAAATGGAGAAGCACCCAGCCAGTGTCCTTTCCATTGGTAACTGCATCTCTGCAAGCCTTAACATCATCTGAGGGGCACAACTATAAATATGGAATCATTGCATAAGTTTTTGGAAACTAAGAGTAGATATGCAAAGCAAGGGGATAGCTGCAGTGGGAGAGAGAAAAAATTAAAAATTACCCACTCAAAACTGCACTGCTTACAGAAACGAAAGAACACGTTATTTTTTTTAAAGAGCTAATGTCATGAAAGAGAGCAAGTGAACAATCAGGACTAGTATCGTACCTGAATGAATTTATCTTTATGAATCTGTCTAATGAAGGCTTTAAAATAAGCATAAGCATCTTCAGGTGCCCAAAGAGTGAAATGAGCAGATGAGATTGTGAGACACAGCTGATTTACTATTTTGGTTATCCTTTTGACAGTGTACCTTCCTCTGTTTCAGAGATAGAAAAATATTAACTGTACTTAGATTCTTTTGGGGTTGGAGTTACAGAGTGGGAGCAGATTTTGTTAATCAGATACATTTGTTCAGATTTGTCAGGACTGAATCAGTAGAAGAGGCAGCACAGGAAGTGCCTATCCTGCAATGTGGGTTATAGCAAGTTGCAGTATGGCTCTGGACAGTCAGTTCTGGTGGTGGCTACCTTAGCCTTGGTTAAAAAAAAAAAAAAGTAATTATTCCTGGAACCAAAGTTAATTTTACTTTTCAATCTTTATTTTTATGGCTGTGTTAGCACCATCCTAATGTCAACACCTGGGAACATGCCTTTCTAATTTCCTGAAAGTTAAGGTTGCAATTCTTTCTGTGATTCACTTCCTTCAATCATTCTGATCCTAAACTTTATATGGAAACAAACCCAAATACATACATACACACATATACATGCCCCAAACAAGTAATATTAGCAAAACTTTGAAGAATAGAAACAATGAGGGAGTAATTACTTCTGCAATTATAACAAGTACCATTAAAAACTAAAAGGTATTAAAAGGTGAGGATGTACATATGTATAGCAGTAGATCAATGGTAAAAAATATAAGTATAGAAATAATTTCAAATAACTATAAGAATTTTTGCATATGTTGGATTCTCAGACTAGTGGGAATATTGCTGTTTAATACATAAGGAAAGACTATGTATTAACTATGGACGGGGAAAAAAAGACAAACTAGGATAATTCTTCATACCATCCCAGTAGCGTAAACTATAAACTATTATCAAACTGAATATACAAAATGAAATATTACAGTTACTATAAGAAACCATGAAGAATTCCCTTAAAACTGAGAGAAGGGAAAAGCATTCTGATTATAAATAAAATCCAAGAAACAATAAAAACAAAATGTAATAAATTGACTGTATAAAGTTAATACAAGGAGAAAAAAATCCTGCCTGGCAAATACTATATAAGCAAAGCAATTGTAAAAATATAAAACTGAAAAAATATTTGCAACATGTATCACAAACATATGGTTTATCTCCTTTTGAATATAAAAAGATTACTAACCTAAGGAAGAAACAATGATCATTTTAAAAGTAAAACCTATGAAAACAGTGTTCAAAGGAAAATACAAATCTAGCCCTTTCCAGAGATGCACAGCTTCTCTCAACAGTTTTACAGTGAAGTACACATTCTTCTACGTGATAATATGTCAAAATGCTATAAATAATAAGGCTGTTGAAGCACAGTCATTCACTGTAGGGGAAATGGGAAATTGTCCAACCAGGAAGGGCGATCTAGTCATATTTGCTCATATTACAGAGGTTTTTATGATCAGAGATCATATTCATGAGGTAAATCTTACATACTTTCCTGCTCATGATTAGAATACAGTATTATAAAAAAAAAATTAACAGCAATTTTCACTTTTTTGTTAGAGCATAGGATTGGAAGCAATTCATGTTGCCATCAGGTAAACTATGATTATCTGTAAAATATGTATTATATGTAAACTATGATTATCAAATATCACACAGCTCTATAAAAAATAGTGAGAAATATGTCTGTATATGGGTAACTAATTCTGGGATAAATTAAGTGGAAAAATAAAGATGTAAGATAGTGGATACATGATTTTATCTTCTGTGTAATAAAGAGGAAAGCAAGAATATATTTTCAAAAGCATATATAAAGATATGCTAGAAAATATGCACAAAATAACAAAGCAAATTTACACAGAGAGAGCAAAAGGATGAGGTGGATGTATATAAAGGTAGAAGCAAGATTTTCTATTTTTATATTTTGTATATTTTCACACTTTTAAAACTCAAAACTGTTTCACTCTGCTTCACTCTGTATCACAAGCGCTGGGTTCATCCACTTCATTAGAACTGACTCAAATAGGTTCCTTTTTACAACTAATAGTTCATTATATACATGTACCACACATTTTTATACATTCATCTTAGTGAAAAAGAATTCCACGTAGTGAAAAAAAAAAATACTGGAAGTTTGGAAATATGCAACCAAATTCTTTGTAACACATTCATAGCACAATAAAAATGACAATATATTTGAAAATAAATCATACTAAAAACCTATGGACTCCAAAGTTGCTTGCATATTTTGGAGATTAATCCTTTGTCAGTTAGTTATTCAGTTCAGTTCAGTTGCTCAATAGTGTCTGACTCTGTGATCCCATGAATTGCAGCACACCAGGCCTCCCTGTCCATCACCATCTCCCGGAGTTCACTCAGACTCACGTTCATCGACTCTGTGATGCCATCCAGCCATCTTATCCTCGGTCGTACACTTCTCCTCCTGCCCCCAATCCCTCCCAGCCTCAGAGTCTTTTCCAATGAGTCAGCTCTTCGCATGAGATGGCCAAAGTACTGGAGCTTCAGTTTTAGCATCATTCCTTCCAAAGAAAATCCCAGGGCTGATCTTCAGAATGGACTGCTTGGATCTCCTCGCAGTCCAAGGGACTCTCAAGAGTCTTCTCCAACACCACAGTTCAAAAGAATCAATTCTTCGGCGCTCAGCCTTCTTCACAATCCAACTCTCACATCCATACATGACCACAGGAAAAACCATAGCCTTGACTAGACGGACCTTAGTCGACAAAGTAATGTCTCTGCTTTTGAATATCCTATCTAGGTTGGTCATAACTTTTCTTCCAAGGAGTAAGCATCTTATAATTTCATTCATTTGCTCTATTTTCTCACATTCTGAGGCTTTTCTTTTTACCTGGCTTTTAGTTTCCTTTGCTGTGCAAAAGATTTTAAGTTTAATTAGGTTCCACTTGCTTATTTTTCTTTTTATTTCCAAAATTCTAGGAGGTGAGTCATAGAGGATATTGCTGTGACATATGTCAAGGAGGATACGAGTTTTACAGTATCCTGGCCTTACATTTAAGTCTTTGATCCATTTTGAGTTTATTTTTGTGTATGGTGTTAGGAGGTGTTTCAGGTTCATTCTTTTCCATGTAGCTGCCCAGTTTTTCCAGCACCACTTATTGAAGAGGCTGTCTTTTCTCCATTGTATATTTTTTGCCTCCATTGTCAAAGATAACATGCCCATATGTGTCTGAGTTTATCTCTGGGATTTCTGTCTTATTCCATTGGTCTATGTTTCTCTTTTTGCGCCAGTATCATACTGTCTTGATGACTGTAGCTTTGTAATATAGTTTGAAGTCAGGAAGGTTGATTTCTCCAGCTTTATATTTCTTTCTTAAGAATGCTTTGGCTACTCAGGATCTTTTGTGTTTCTACGCAAAATGTACATTGCAGCACTATTTGCAATAACTAGGATGTGTGTGCAACCTACATGTCCATTGACAGAGGAATGCATAAAAATGTGTGGTACATGTATGCAATGAAATATTATTATTCAGTCATAAAAAGGAACCTATCTGAGTCAGTTCCAATGAGGTGGATGAACCCAGAGCCTATTATATGAAGTAGGTTGGAAAGAAGGAAACAAAGATCATATAGTAATGCATATATATGGATTCTAGAAAGATGGTACTGATGAACCTATTTGCAGGGCAGCAATGGAGAGACAGACATAAGAACAGACTTGTGGACACAGTGGGAGAAGGAGAGGGTGGGATGAATTCAGAGAGTAGTTGAATATATGTGTTGAAATATACATTGCCATATATAAAATAGATGGCCAGTGGGAATTTGCTGTATGATGCAGGGAACTCAAACCTTGTGCTCTGTGAGAACTTAGAGGGGTGGTGTGGAGTAGGGTGGGGTGGGAGGCAGGAGGACGTTCAGGAGGGAGAAGACATGTGTATACCTGTGGCTGATTCACACTGTTATATGGCAGAAACCAACATAATATAGTAAAGAAATTATCCTCTGGTTAAAATAAATTAAGAAAATATGAAGTCATTAAAAAGTTAATTTACAAATATATTTGCTGGGAGCCAGCATGAGGAATCCCACCCATGACAGGATCACGTGGCAGAAACCCGATGGGCAAGGCAATTCAAATTTCAGGGGTTCCCCCTGAGTTTCCCTGAGCATCTACACCCCCAAAATAAGGAAACTAGAATATGCCTGCTGCCAGGAGCCAGCGTGGGAATCTCACCCGTGACAGGGTCATGTGGCAAGAGACTCAATGGGCAAGGACGATTCAAGTCTCAGTGTTTCCCCCTGGTATTTCCTGAGCATGTACCCCCAAAAATAAGAATCTGCCTGACACTGTACTTTTTCTAATTCTTCTGACATTCTCTGGAAAAAGTTAATTCAGGGCTTTAGTCTTCTGCATTTGAAAGGAGTGTTTCAGCTCAACCCCCTCT
>SJYA01003979.1:0-10071 GCA_006410615.1 Neotragus moschatus | reverse complement strand
TAGTCTTCTGCATTTGAAAGGAGTGTTTCAGCTCAACCCCCTCTAATAACGCTCTAACTTAAATGCTCTCATTTGCCTAACAGGTTCCCTGGACCTTTTACAGCTTGTGAATTGCTTACAGCCTCCGACTGCGAGGGGCATGAAGCTTAAGTATTTTAAAGTTACAGAGCCTTTTCTAAGAGCTAAAAATCCTATTGGTGACAGGATTTCACTGTTGATTCAATGATTGCTGCCAGAGCTCCTTATTCTTTGTCTTTTGGGCACCTGGGAAGATGTTAATCAATGTAAATGGGATATGGAAAAAGATATATAGTAGTTTTGATGTTAGCAACACTAGACTTTTGAGTTAATTACTTTTCTTTTGTTATAAATCACTGTACTCCTCTTGTTACAAATTGCTGTATCTTTGCTATGTAAGAATGTAACTTTCTGAGAATGGCACCAGAATTTGCGAAGAACAACAACAACACAAATAAGCCTTCTGGTTAACAAACCCTTATCAGAAAAGAACCGTAAAATGTTAATTGGCTTTTTGGCCTGAAGATGATGTAAATCACCTAATACTTGTGTATACAACTAGGTATGCAGAGAGAAAAGCCTGGGTTTTGATAAGAATCTGGGCTGCTAACATTGCATAATTTTGTAGTACCCCTTGATCTCTATGTACAATCAAAAAAGGTATAAAAGGCCTTTAAGGAGAATAGGGCCCTGGGGCCAGTTGCTGAACTGGCTTCCCCCATGTCTTTACTCTAACTTCTGGGTGAATTCCCATCTGGGGTGTGGAGGCTCGCCATGTATACTTACTTGCCCAAGGTGGGGCACTCTCTGATATTCAAGAGGATGCCGGTGGCCCACGTAGATGGTGCAAACCTCTTGTCTTGAGGTTTTATTGGCTTTCCACGTAAACCAAGTTATTCAGCCTCTTTTCTCCACTTAATTTTCCCACTATACTATTATTTCCTAATCTTATATTTCTAAATAAATAAGTCTTTCTAAGACACTAACACCATCCATGCTTCGAATTACCCTGGATCCACCAGGGCTGGACCCCTGCATATATTTATATTCCTAAAATTATGATGTTTTATGTACATCTACAAGTCCAAATGTCTAAACTCTAAAAAGAACATTAGAGTAACACAAAAGAAAGACAAGTAGCTCCTATTATAGAACACAAAACCCAAAATTATTAATCAAAATGTACAAAAATCTAAAAAGTAGCTCTTAGCTTTCAAAAAGCTAAAATAGCAACCTGACTTCCAAAACTACTGATATACAGACAGAAAATGGTGATGGGAGGAAATTGAAAGAGAATGAAATGGTTTTCTAGACAAATGTAAATCATCAAAATTTTAAAAAAGAGAAAATATAAAAATAAGATTTTTTTTAAATTGAGGGTAAAAAAAAAATAGAAAAGCAGGTTAAAAATGTTGGACAGAGTTAGAGTCTAACATAATCTGAATTGGGTCCCCTGAAGGAAGCAGAGAAAAAATTTGGCAAAGACAAAACTTGACAAAATAGTAACAATTTTTTATTTACATTTGTATATTTTCATTAAAATCATCATAGAAATCATAAGACAATTTGAAACTGCCTTCAAATTAGAGTACCTAAGAGTTTTAAGCTCAACAACTTTTGTTACCATGATTCAATTCCCAATGATATACTGTAGGAAGCATGATCTTGGTACAATTTAATAAATTAAGCTCTGTGCTCTAAGGAGTCAACCTTAGTGCACAAATTTCTCCTTTTGTTTACCTTCAGGATTATGCTAGTTCTGACCCCTGAATCAGAAAAATATAACGTTAATCAGTTTCATGGACCAATTTAGAGAATAATATGCTAATATATGTTCTCCTTAGTGTGCTATGCACAAGGCAATATAGCAGCTCCCATATCTGGTTGAGCATTGGTGTTTTTTGAAGGGATTAGTAAATTTTCATTGATTTTAAAAAGAGCAAAAAAAAAAAAATCACCAGTAAGATTGTGGAAAAATAGAAAACACCAACAATTGAAATAACTGTATATTTATTTCTTAAAATGTAAGGAGTTAACCATATGATATAATTTGATAGAAATAATAGTCAGTGAATGTGCATTTATGTCATATTTGTTGTTTTCGTTTTTTGTTTGTTGTCAGTAATACACAATGAAAAATTAAAAACAGAATAAAAATTATCCAGATGTTTACCTAAAGACACTGCCACCTCCCAAGATGATATGGGATGAGAAGCACTCAGTGGGAGTGATGGAAGCACACACACAGCTATGGGTCCATCGCAGGGCAATGACCAACAGGCTTCACTTCTGGCTCTTATAAAAAACAAAAGAAGAACAAAAGGTCTAAAACTTTTTGATGAAGTGTCCTTTTATTAGAAAATCTACCTTTAAAGCAAATACAGCCTTGATTAAATACATATTACTATCAGTAGTTGCATTCTTAAATATTAGAGAAAATCAACCATTTCCCATTGTTAAAACAACACAAGTACTTTTAATGATCAAGTTTTTTGCCTAATAATGTTTAATTAAGTATTTTTTGTAGTATTATAGTCAGTATTTAGACATAGCTTATGATTATAATAGAAAACAGTACAACTGTGGATAAGCTACATTTCTGTGGATCAGATATTAGGTGACCATGCTATCAACAGAGACTGGTATTTACTATATGACAGGGATACGATCATAATTATTAATCAAATTTTCATATACAATACAAGTATAGACATCACAGTAAGGTATGTGATCCTTGTGCATCAGTTTCTTGTTTTCCTTGAGAATGTTTAGTGAACATGTTTCCAATGCCAAAAGATGCACCATTAAGCTATCCTTTACAATAGTCAGAAAATACTATTTATTTAATAGCCCATATTGCAGCACTTTGATTAATGCTGATTTTGTAATTACATTTTCTCATGAACATCTGTAGACTTACATTTTAATGCACATAGTCTATGTAATTAAATGAAAGACACATTATAAGATTTCTTTATAAACTAAGCAAAAATATTTGCACCTAGTTACATTATAATGTCAAAATTGTTGAAACTCTAATTATAAGTTCTGAAAAAGCAGTCTTTTCTGACAGCTATTTGCATTAAAAATTTTCACATATTTGTTGTATGAATTATAGGAAATTACTATAAATTATATTCTTTTAAATAAAATGTATGACTAATATAACATCTCTATAACTCTATAGAATTAAATTTTGTTTTATGTATGTTTGACTTGAGATTGCTATTAGAAACATAAATATTGCCTGAACCCTCATGAGTCCTTCCATGAAAATTCATTGTTTTTTTACTGACAGCATATCTCAAAACACTGCAAAATTAATGATCCCAAAGCATAACGGTCATAATTTTACTTTCATCTCAAAAATATCTTTAAGAATTCAAACAAATAATAGCCATGATAACTATGGTGGTTTAGTCTCTAAGTTGAGTCCAACTCATTGTGATTGTGGACTGTAGCTCTCCAGGCTGCTCTGTGCATGGAATTTCCCAGGCCAGAATACTGGAGTGGGTTTCCTTCTCCAGAAGATCTTCCTAACCTGGGGTCAAACCCATATCTCCTTCATTGTAGACGGTCTCCTGCATTGCAGGTGGATGCCTTATCATTGAGTCACCATGGAAGCCCCATAATAAGTATACTACCTGCTCAAATGTCTAGAATAATGTTAAATCTTTAATAAATATCAAAAATTTTTATGAAATTATAATTTAACTCGTTCCAATTACCTTGCTCTTAATTTTTTTAATTTAGATTTTCTAATATATTGAGGAAAACATTGTTTTCTGAAGACTGAAGACTAAGTGCACCAGCTTGTATGAAAAAATCTCTGTCACTTGCTTTATCTTCATGTTTAGCTTACTTAATCTTCTTGAGCCTTGGTTTTTCCACTTATAAAATGATGAAAATAATGGTATCTAAATAATAGGTTGTTGTGATAAATAAATGTAAATGTGAAGAATTAATTAGTATAGTATTTGATAACTATTACTACAGTTTTAAATATTCATTTTTATTTTATAACTGCTTACTTTCAAGAAGAATTTTTGAATGATTTTTTTCACCTCACTCAGTTTATGTATTTAAGTTAACATTGCACTGATATTTGAATATTCTCATAAATTAAGAATCCACAAGTAACTTATCTTCCAATCCCAATACCAACTGAAAGAGAAAAAAATATTAAAAAAAATTAATGTGACTAGGTGTTCAAACATTTCCACAAGGATTATGAAACCATCATCACAGAAGGATGGGAGAGAAGGAATAACTCTGTAAAATGAGATAAGAGAGCTAGAGGGAATGATTTAGAATTTTATGTAGCATCTGAAAGATTCAGATTCAATGGAAATCATTGGACGATTTTCAACAGAGGAATTACATGCCTTAATTTATGTTACTTTGGAAAAGGTATGTTAATTTATGCACATTAAGTGAATGTGTGTAAAATGAATTCCAGAGAGTCATGTGCAGAGTGGCCTAGTCATGAAATGATGGCATGGCATGTCAAAAAAAAAAAAGAGGATATATGTATACATTACTTCATCATAAAGCAGAAACTAACACAACAATTGTAAAACAACTATGCTGCTGCTGCTGCTGCTACTAAGTCACTTCAGTCATATCCGACTCTGTGCGACCCCATAAACGGCAGCCCGCCAGGCTCCCCTGTCCCTGGGATTCTCCAGGCAAGAACACTGGAGTGGGTTGCTGTTTCCTCTCCAATGCGTGAAAGTGAAAAGTGAAAGTGAAGTTGCTCAATAGTGTCCTACTCTTAGCCACTCAATCGTGTCCCACTCTTAGCCACCCCATGGACTGCAGCCTACCAGGCTCCTCCAACCACGGGATTTTCCAGGCAAGAGTACTAGAGTGGGGAGCCACTGTATTCAAATTAAAAAAAAAAAATGGATTTAGGTAAGGAGAGACTTTGCTCGAAGGGATTACACCTTGATTCTGATATGTGCAAGTGGCTCCAAAATCAGGTAGAAAAGGGATTTTTATTTTATAGGGAAGAATAAACAAAATGAAACAAATCAAAAGTAAAGGAGTAAACAAAACCAGAAAGAACAATGAGTGAGGGAATGGGATAGCGTGCGGAGAAGCAGAATGAAAGGGTAGAGATGGTGGGACGGGACAGTAGATCTTAGAATGTTTTACCCTGAGGTATCCTCTGGAGGGGCCAATAAGGAGAGCTTGTTTAGTGACAGGTTGTAAAGACACTTAGCATGGCTCAGGCTGAGGGTGGGTCAAAGTTCAGGAGTCTGTGGAAAGACAGAAGCAAGTCAGTCAGATGGGCATTTTCTTCCAATTGATTAGTGGAGACAAACAATTCAGAGATCACTATGAGGCAAGAAATCAGAAGAGTCTGAGTCTGATCTTTTCATTGGTAAACAGAAAGGCACCCCTGAGTTATGTAAGTCCTATAGGGAAGGATGGTTCTTTTTATCTGCTGTTTCACAGAACATGAAAAAGTGAGAAAACTCCTTTACTGTCTGTTTCCCAGGACCATAGAGCTTCAGTGTAGTTCAAAGCTGATGGTCAACAAAATAAAAGTGGTAGACTTTAATTAGAATAAAATATTTGTTAAGAATGTATAATGTTTCAACAATTATTCTAGTTACTTATTCTACAGAATTTACCAAAAAAAAAAAAAGAAGAAACTTTCATCATAGAGTTTTTAATCTATTGGGAGAACATAGAAGCTAAACAGACAACAGATAAAATCCTGATAATTCTGAATAGACATGTAGGCATTACTGTGTTTAAAATAGATAACCTACAAGGACAAACTGTATAGCACCAGGAGCTCTGCTCTATATTCCGTAACAACCTAAACGGGAAAGGAATTTAAAAGATAATAGCTACATATTTATGTATAACTGAATCACTTTGTTGTACAACTGAAACTAACACAGCGTTGTTAGTCAGCTATGTGCATACACGTGTGTTAAGTCATGTCTGACTCTTTCCAACCCTATGAACTGTAGCCCTGAAGGCTCCTCTGTCCATGGAATTTTCTATTAAAATACTGGACTGGGTCACCATGTCCTTCTCCAGGGGGTCTTCCTGCTCTAGGGATCTAATATTTAGGGTACAGATTATATGGTATCTTGTAGATCTTGGTTAACATTTACATTTTATTCTAAGTGAGATGGGAATTAAATAGAGGGAATTAAGCAGAAGAGTGACATAGATTGACTTGTTTGTAAAGAATTACTGGGGCTGCTGTGGGAAAGAAAAGGAGACAAATTAGGAAGCCTTTGGATTAGTGCAAGAAACACAATAGCAGCTTGTACTACAAAGGTAGCAATGTTAATCGCTCAGCCGTGCCCAACTCTTTGCGACTTCATGGGCTGTGGCCCAGCAGTCTCCTCTGTCCACTGAATTCTCCAGGTAAGAATACTGGAGTAAATTGCCATTTCCTTCTCCAGGAAGTTTTCTTCACCTAGGGATTTAAACTAGGTCTCCCACTTTACAGGCTGATGAGCCACGAGAGAAGCAGTAATTGTACAGAAAAATGTTTAAAAAATTTTGATAAAAAAACTATGTTGGTAAATTGATGGTTATGTGGAGTGTTAAGTAAAGAAGAGAATCATGCGATAATAACTTTCAGAGTTATTACTTTAATGCTTAGATATAAAACCATGAGTGAAAGATGTTAGCAGTGGTGTAAGATTTCAGAAATCTGTTCTGGAAATATTATGTTTCAGCTTTTGAGATTATTAGGCTGCCAAGAGAAAAGTCAGCCAAAGTACATCTGCTTTTCAAATATGAGTTTCCGTTGCTAAGCACAAAGATACTTAATAGATATAACCTTTTATTTTGTCATGAAGTTAAAATGTTTAAGAAAATGCTACAATTTTGGATTCATTGGCATATAGATAATATTTATATCTATGAGACAGAATGAGATCCTCAATGGGAGAAGTAAGACAGAGGAAACAGGTCCCAGGTATAGGCCGACATTTAACTGATTTAGAAAAAAGGGTAAAATAGTGATGGTATTTCTATGATGATCATGATAACAATGTTAGAAATAATATTCATAACGCAGCAGAATGGAGTTTCTATCCTCGTCTATCTTCTGTTTCCTTCACTCAGATTATCATGCCTGCATCAAAGATATACTCAGGAGAAATGTTACTTTTTCTTACAGCTATTTTACTATGAAGCATCTGAAGGAAGCCTGGAAGAAATCCTCAGCTGCTAGGCTGTTAAAGTTGGAGGAGACTCAGAGGAAGACTTTATATGGAACAATCGGTAAACTGATATGAAAGATTGTGTGTATGTACAAATTATTAGGCTCTGTTTTTGTTTTCTTACTAATAATATATTATATTTGCATACTCTTCCAGAAATATCAGTGCATAATGTTAATAATAATACCAGTACTAATAACAGATAGCATTTATTGAATCCTGAATGATACCAAGCTCTTTGCTACAAACTTTAAATAAATAAACCCATGTAGTCTGCATAAAATAATTTAGTTACAATACTTTTTTTCATCTAAAGAAAATGAGATTTAAAAGTGACAGAAATCAATTTGGTTTCATAATTTTGCTCTCTGCTTTTATTATCTCTCAAACGAAGAGGAAAGTAGTACTATTCTTAAATACAGCAGAATTATGAGATAGGAAAAGGGAATACCAATACCTTACATTTACTGCAGTCGAGATTATACCTGATGGTTTTGTTGATTCTACTGATGTCAGCTCTGCTCATTTATTGAGTACATACAATGAGGGAGGGAGCATCCTAACTACTTTATAAGCATGAACTCCATTAATCTTCATAATTACTTCATCATGAAAATCAGATCTTGGGTGACAATAAATTATCCAAGATTATGCAATTTGTGAGTAGCAGGATGTAAAACCTAGGCTTTGGGTGGAGTTATTGTGCTCTTAAACATTGCTTTAGATGGCATGATAAGCAAGTATTTTTTTTTCTTTTTGCCTTGCTATTTATTTATTTATTTTTTTAATAAATAAGAGAACTGAAGTACAGAGATGCTAAGCAGATTGATCAAGATCACAGAGTGGTCTAACCCACTAATATGTGATGTCTAGCAGTGACTGTAGTGTGTTTAGTTCTCCAGATGCAAAAGTACATGAAATATGATCAGAACTCTCACTGGCTCTTCTGTATCAGCAGATAGAGTATAATAAAGCAGATGAGTGTTACAACTCTACTGGTTAGTTCAGAAATATCAAAATTTGTGGAAAATTAGTTTTACAAGGAGAGTTTCTCACTAAAATTTTGAGCTTCCTAGAGAAGACCAGGGCAAGAACAGATGTTGGAATATAAAATATCAATTATATCAGCCCCTGTGGTAACTGTTAGGGATCATCTGTCTATAATTAAAATCTAAATTTTATCAAAATTCTTTGAATAATTTTACATTGGACAAAACCATTTATGATAATTTTTTAATATATATACTGTGAAAGAGCAAAAGAGATCAGAAAGTGTATGTCATTATCCATCACATCAAATGCCAGTTGTCAGTAGCCTAAGGGAATGGGCAAGCTGTTATCTTGCTTCTGATTTTATTTGTGTAACTCAACTTGTTTTCTGTGGGCAATAATTAAGTTATATGCTATTATTAAATAAAAATATTATTTTATACACTAGAGAAGGAGGGCAGATGATGATATGAGTGATGGATCATTTGAGGTGTGATTTTTTTATGTAAAAAATCAGAAATACCTGTGCCGGATTCATGTTGATGTATGGCAAAACCAATACAATATTGTAAAGTAATTAACCTCCAATTAAAATAAATAAATTCATATTAAAAAAAGAAAATCAGAAATAAATTCCAAAAATAATCTATGCTTGAATCCCTATGATCTTTCATTCCTAAATTACCTCCTTTATTTAATAGTGTACACCTAAACTGAGCTTTTTCCTATTATATTGTAATGAATAACAATAACACCCATAATTATTGATTAAATAATACAACTTAAAGTCAGTAAAGTGTTACAGTTATTTGTTTTACTAATAAGCAGCTAGAATTCAAGCTTTTAAATTAAGAGTTTATATGTAAAATTTTATTTGTATTTTTAATATTTTATTTCTATTAATTGCACATGACATAGCGAAGACATCTATTACTCAAAGAGATAGGACACTGGTTTATTAGAATGTGCCGTTTTTGTTTGCTAGTGTTCTGTGCTGTGCTGAGTCACTCAGTCATGACCAACTTTTTGCGACCCCATGAACTGTAGCCCGCCAGGCACCTCTGTCCATGGGGATTCTCCAGGCAAGAATACTGGAGTGGGTTGACATGCCCTCCTTCAGGGATCTTCCCAACCCAGGGATTGAACCCAGGTCTCCGACACTGCAGGAGGATTCTTTACCATCTGAGCCACCAGGGAAGCCTTACCTAGAAATCATGATTCTATAAATTAGCAATATCTGTATGATACTCCTTGCAGGGTTTTTTTTTTTTTTTTTCCCTTTTCTATTGGTGAAAGTCTGTTTTATCTGTTTGTTAGGATCTTACATGTCAGATGAGCAGATGTTACTCTATTTTAAATGTCAGGAACCAGAGTAATTATGCACCTTATATCCCAAATGTAAGAATTTCTAAGAAATATTTAACAATATAAAAAANTTTTTTTTTCCCCCTTTTCTATTGGTGAAAGTCTGTTTTATCTGTTTGTTAGGATCTTACATGTCAGATGAGCAGATGTTACTCTATTTTAAATGTCAGGAACCAGAGTAATTATGCACCTTATATCCCAAATGTAAGAATTTCTAAGAAATATTTAACAATATAAAAAATACCTTTATATCAATCAGTGCAACTAAAGAAATGTTAATTGAAAAGCAACAATATGTTTAGCATTATCTGATACTTCATTGGATATAAGGGAATAATTCATAAATTTGCCTTTATTTTAAGAGACAGACATTCAGAGACTATCAGAAAAATGGCGTTTATTACAAAATCAATACAAAACACTTTGGGAGTTTAAGAAGGAGAGAATTTATCTTATTGCACTATATAATTAAATATTGCATATTATTTGGAATAACAAA